>LD358510.1:2627-25433 GCA_001465055.1 Ptychodera flava | reverse complement strand
GCGCACAGGCGATTACGAGTACTGTGTGAAATTGCGAGATCTCGCGAGAATACGGAAGAAAGAGCATTTTTCGTGAAAAAATATGAATTTCTAGCATCTAATTCGTGCACCACCGTGTTCTTAACTGTACAAAGAACGCGTGGACCAAAAACCACATCCTTCTGCTATCTGGTATTCGAGAACGGCGGGCCGAAATATCTTGGGCGATAGTATGCAACCTGCGAACTTTTTTATTATATAGTAGTGAGAAGAAGATATTTCGAATAAAAAGCATACATTTTAAGGAGAAACGTGAGCTGGACAAGCACAAATAGGTGTAACACGCGACCAATACGAATGACCGTTTTGGGAGTACAAGCATCCTAGGTTTTCCAACATGAATGAAGATTTTGTGACAAGAAAATAGGTTTGTACAAAAAGTAAATGTTTTGTAACAAAAGAAAATAGGTTTTACAACAAGACATTTTTGTACAAAAAGAAAATTGTTGTCACAAAAGAAACTGTTTTTAACAAAAGAAAATGGTTTTTTTTAATAAATAGAATGTTTTTTTTTCACAAAAAATGTTTTTTTCAACAGAAAATAGGTTTTTACAGAAGGAAAATTACGTTTTTACACAATGAAAATGGGTTTTTTCAAAAGAAAATGGTTTAACACAAAGAAAATGAGTTTTTTCACAATTAAAATGGATTTTTACAAAACGAAAATGCTTTCCTACAAAAAAGCAAATGTTTTTACAAAAAGATAATAGGTTTGTCAAGAATATTGCAACGCTTTGCTTGCCATACATTCCTTTCGTTTACAAAGCCCTGCGATAAATAAGTGATGGCATCATCAGTATCAACTGATCAAGGTGTTTAGCAATCGCGTCTCGGGCCGGTCTCACGCATATGTACTTGATTTACATATCGATCAGACCCTCCCTTTCAAACCTTTGGCAGCCTAAAGGTTCCATTTTATCGGATCAACAGTGTGTTGCATCCTGGGACTGGAATGTAATATTCGCCATTTTGTTTATCGTCGACAGGGCTGACAGGCCTGAGTTACAACGCCGTGATCGCGATCAGCAGTGACTGTTTTAACATGTAGACTTGACTAAACGTTACTCAGTGGTTGCCTTTGCCAGGATAAATGCAGAAAAAAACCTGTTGGACGTTTCTAAGACTTTGAAGTGGAAAGCGTTTTCGGTCGCTATGGGTTCACCAGGGATCATGGTGGAATCACGTACCGTTTGAATCCTGAACAGGGGTTCAATTTGTTTCCACAGACTCTTTTTAGAAAAGAAATATTCTTGTTGATATATGAGTAGCCGCCAGATAATCTCAATGAGAGCCCAAACCGCTATCAAGAAAGGGTAATCTTAAAATATGGCGGGGAGAAGCATCAGGAATCGGAACGTACCCGTGAACCTCATCGAAGTGTAAGTACCGCCTCCGTCGAGGCTATTTGTGTTGTGTTTGTGTGCATGTGTACGTATGTATTCTAACTTCTTTATAAAACTTAAAATTGGTTGACACAATCTTGAATCAACAAGAAACTACTTCGGCACTCAAAATGATGCACACTGTATCCAAAAGTTTTGTTGTTCAGCATTTATCAACAATAGTTGCGTGAAAGCGTGGTTGATTTCACCAGTACATGTAGACAATATGATGTATGGTCAGTTGCCTGGGCAGATGGAGAACATCTTTCTAAATTTTATAATTAACTTCCAAAGCATAAACATGCCCTATGTAAATTAATTTTAATTTTGTTGATCGATTATTTAGCCAATATTTGTGATTCGATACAACTTTTCACAGGGCATCATCTACTGTCATGCTCTGTGGCCCATCCCAGAGCTGTGAAGTTTGTAATTTGAAGCATGTTATGAAATCCTGATACTTGTAGTGTACAAATTATTCTGAGCTATGCACACAAGATCTTTTAATATTATTTCGAAGCTTGGTTGTTTGGTCATTGCCTTGCTCTTGAAATTCTCGAAGTTCTTGTTTAGTTTAAATTTTCAGAGTATTTCATGATTAAATTTTTCTATATGCCTAAAATTAATTTATAGCCACCGTCATACTGTTAAAACGTTCGTAAAATTGATTTGTACATGTCCAAATTACTGAAAAGTTTCCATATCCTAATTGATCACTCCAACAGCAGTTTAGTACATTAATATATGTGGTGTCAGATTTCTGTTGAAAATTTAGGTCCATATAGATTCAGTTTTTTGACAGATCAACACCAAGTGACAATGGAAAGCTTTTGAAAGCCTTCAAATTTGTAGATCTTACTTGAAAAATTGTTGTAAAAATTATTTCATAATTCAATCACAAATTGACAGCTTGTAATTGGTTTGGAGTTTTCATTTGTAAATTGTAAATTTTCAGATCCTAATGGAGTTGATGGCAGACATTTATATTAACATCATGAAATGTTTATCTTGCAAAATGTTTGTGTATCACACTATATTAAATAATCATACTTTACATTTGCATGTAATTACCTGAGACTCTGAACACTAATGTTTACTTTAAAGTATATATGTAAATTATAAAATGTAACACTAATAAATGGCTGGTTTCTGTGTATCTGAAAAGCTGGAATGCTCAGACTACTTGAAATAAAACGTCTGAATTTGATGGCGGCAGAGCTGTATGGATATAGCCAGCTTTATGAGCAAGTTGTTGTATGATAGAACTGCTGAACTGCTGTTCTTGTGATGCCCATAATAAATTTCAAAAATAAACTCTTAATTGGGATGACTCACCTATAGAAATTTATGTCTCCAGGCAGAGTTGTTGCAAGTATAATTTACAGTCTGACTAATGTATCATCCTAATTTCACATCATTAGACAACTTCATATTGTAATTGTTTCTGATTATGTAAGGTATTATTAAATTACATGTCAGGTATTCAAGAACCATTTGACTGTAAATGTAAAGCAGAGAAGCATCAGTTAACCTTCTATTAGGCTTACATCATAACCTTCACTACAGTCCCGCAATCACAGGCTGTGCCTTTCCTTTGTCTTTGACTCCTTTGAGAAAACTTTTATGTTTAAGTGATCATTCAAGTTCTTTGTGAGTTCATTTGAATTTGTTTCACATCTGGTGATCATCGAGTTATTTTATTTGGTCAAACTTTCAAATGGTTGCCTTCATTGATGTTTTGTTAACTTTTTTTGAGGTGGGGGATGTTATCAAGAAATGTACATCAACTCATCCTATGCCATGCTAATGTTACTATGAGTCCACTGTTTTTACAGATAACAATAGGGTTATACCTGTGAACATCCATTATCTTGACAGAACTTTATTTTAGAGTGATCCTAATCCCTGAACAAAGCTTGAGCTTAATGACTAGAGAGTGTTATACTGTAGACAAAATCTAGTGTGATCCTGCAGATTTGTTTGAATTAATCTACTTTAACCATTAACAAAGCTACAGCATTGATGTCATCCTTTGTAGACTAAATTTAGAAAGATAAAGCATCCTATGATATGAGGGATCCCTGAAATGTCAAACAAACTTTACATGTACATATGACCAAATGAAAGCAAAGTCTGACAGGTGGTGTCACAGAAGACTGATTTTCAAGAGGTATTATGATTAAATATTTTCCGGTAAAAAGACATTTCATTGTATGCTTGCAGTCTTATTGCATTTTGTTATTAGATTTTAAAATACAGGAAGCCAATGCATTGGCATCCACTTCCCCTGTTTCTATGCACTATATTCACAATATGATATGACCTTTTATATGACCTTGTAGAAAGTACTTTCACTGATGGTATCATTGAATTGTATGGGGCTTTTCACTCTCAGTGTCTAGCACCTTAGAATTTTAGCAATTTGAATTTTGTTGTGACCTCATGGTAAAAATCTTTAGAATTTCACGTCACTGTAATCACAATCTGTCAGATCACCATAACCTTGGATAAAACATGTTAGATTTTATATGGCAATCATTAAAGGGCCAGTACCTGTAAGTTTTGATGACGTTTTCACTATCTTTGTCGTGTATATTTATTGCAAGTTCTTGTTGTACTCCACAAAGCATGTTGAAACACACGCTATTTAGTTTCTCAAAACAGCATTGTTAACATTTGAATTCTAGTGTGGACTAGAATTCACTTGTCAACAACAGTAATGTAGTTTACACATGTACAGGCTGAGTTGACAAGCTGAATACTGTGTATATCAATATGTTTTAGGGAGTAGAACAAGAAACTGTAATTGACATCAAAACAGCAAAAATTGATAAAATCATAAGTTACATCTACTGTCCCTTTAAGTCTACAGAAAAAACTGAAATTGAACAAAGGTTTAAAATGACTGAAGTGTATATAAAGTATATGTAAACCTTACATATTAAAAGAAATAATGTGCAGTGTAAAAAGGATTTCTATATTATCTTCTATTGCTAAAGCAAACTTCATTCTGTTGAGTTTTGTATAGCTTCTATGTTTGATACCTCGTTGTTGGTGTAGGATTGCCTCAAAATATTAAATGTCGTATCTTCCTACATGCACAAAGAACATGACTAGCAAAGAAAAATGTTGTAAGGTCCATATTTTTAAAAGTGTGGTTTGGTTGCTATTAGGTTGACTAAGAGTATGTTTTGCAGCTAAATAAATTTGTAATTATCAGTTTTCCAGTATTTTGTTGTCACAGAGAGCACTGCACATTATTAGCTGTAAGAGGAAGTCAAATCAAACTCCTAATTAGTGATTTCTTGAAATGGACTGAATTAATCTAAACATTTTATTTGTATAGGATTAGTATATAAAAGTCAACAATATAACAGTTTGAATGCATCAAAAAATAGCTTAAATTTTAGAATAAACCTTCAAATATGCTTTGAAGCAAGAAGATATATTTTTAATATACTGGATGTTTAGACCACCCGCAGTGTATCTGTATTATCCAAGCAGACAACAGAACTGAGGAACACTTACTAAATAATAGATAGTACAACTTGTGCATTGTTATGCAAATTAGTCACTCTCTGCCTAATAAGTGTTCTGTTGTAGAGCTGTCTTCAAAACAGAATTGTAGGTTTTACCAATTTGAGATCAGTCGGTCATAAAGCAACTGGATTGCTATATACAGGGTTTTAACTGAACCACAGTTGAACCATGTATCAATAGACGCTAGACTACTGTGTGTGGGTTGTGTGGTTACCAAACCTAAGTCAGTCTACCTACTTACGCACTTCTCAGGTAACAGTTACCAAATAAAAACTGAACATTTCTCTTGAAAAGCAGTGTAAAATGATCTTCACTCCCTTGTAGCCTTAGTGAGGGACAAGTTTCTGCACAATAAGCTGCTCTTGCACACAAACACTGCTTTTAAATTCTGCCATTCTTAGCCCTGCCCTTTGATGATGGCACTCACATACAGGCAGAACAGTTATTCATGGTACATGTATGTACATGGTAGAGTCTGTGTTTGTCACCAATCTGTGTCAATGTCATTGTCACATTGGTGAGTAGTGCCAACAAACACTTTAATGAGAATGAACAGATTGTTAATAATCAATGTATGAACAATTCTGTAATACCTCCAGTTCTGGCATCTGTCTGTGTGCTTCAATAGCCAAGTTATTTAGCTCGACATTAAAGCCTGTAAAACTTTTGTCCGAAAAATTTTGAATTTTGGAGGGGTTACATACCGGTACTTGGGGAAGGGAGAGGGGGTTTCGTGCTTGGGAAGTGGGGAGGATTTTACTTACGGTACTTAGGGATGAGGGATTACATACTCAAAAAAATATGAATTATGCGAATTATGCTGCTCTTGTACATGTATTTGTGTGCTTTTCTTGTCTGTCCTTAATGTGAATTTCAAATACTAAAATTTAATAGATTTGAATTATTGTACCCAGTCTTCATCAGCGGTATCAATATGAAGTTGATTAAATCTGCTGTAAGTAGTACAGAGAATAACTGTCATCGCTACTGTGTTGTATTTCAATGTCAACTCTTTGGAATTCAGAATGTTAGCGTTTCTTTTTTACATCATTTTTTGTTTCCTTTCAAGATTTTGCAGTCTTCAATAAAGTACATGCTGTCTGTGATTTATAGAATTATGTTTATCGTATGAGGGTATTTATATTATACTGTGTTTATGGTTTATGGTATGAGTTTATTAGTCCCCCTGGACGTCCGTTCACGCAGATATCTCAGAGACACCTGGAGTGATTTCATTTAAACCTGGTACAAGGATTATTACCTATGCCGTACATATGCACGTCAATTTATTTTGTGATCTGATGCAATATGGCCGTGTGGCGGCCATTTTGTTTCCTGTATTTGATGTCGGTGCGTATGTTCACACAAATTTCTCAGTGATGCTAGGAGCGATTCCATTCAAACTTGGTACATAGATTACTCTATATGTTATACATATGCACATTGATTTTTGTTTTGATCCGATCTGAAATGGCTGAGTGGTGGCCATTTTGTTTCCTATATTTGAAAACTGTGTGTTCGTTCACGTAAATTTCTCAGCGATGCCGGGCGCGATGGCATTGAAAGTTGGTACATATATTAATCCCTATGACATATATATGCACGTCGATTTTTGTAATGATTTGATCAAAAATGTCTGTGTGACAGCCATTTTCTTTCCTGTATTTGATATCCATCCACAGGGCTGCCAGGAATGATCCACAGGGGTTCCAGGATGGTATTAATATTAATGCTATGTCCATGCATAGGGCCTCATGAATGCAGATATCTGAGATATGCCTATGCTAATTCTTTTTAAACTTGGTACAAGGATACTACACTATGGCATACATATGCAGGTCCATTTATATTGGTGTGGCATGCACAATTAGTGCTAATTTGCATAATTTGGGTTTAGAGTGCTGTTTCTGGTACGACTGTGCCAAATTTGATGAAACTTTGTGCAGATGTTTTTAGTCCCCAAGGACACCGTCTGGATGACTTGTAGGTTTGGTCATGTCTGTGCATCTGTCCGTGCCTCCGTCTGTCCGCCCATCCGTTCATGCAGATATCTCAAAGTTGCCTAGAGCGATTTCATTCAAACTTGGTATAAGGATTACATCATATGTCATACATATGCACGTTGATTTTTTTTGTGATACGATCCAATATGGCCGCCATGCAGCCATTTATTATGATTTTTTCATGTACAGAGCCATAACTCAGACATGTTTCAACAGATTGTATTCAAAATTGGTACAAGGACATTGACCTATGTCATACATATGCACATTGATTTGTTTTGTGATACAATCCAATATGGTTGCCATGTGGCCATTTTGTTACAATTTTTCATGTCTTGAAGCACAACTCAGACATGTATCAAGCAAATTTATTCAAAGTTGGCACAAGGACATTGACCTATGTTATATTGTGCCATAAACCAAATTTTCCGGGGCTAAAATGTTGGTATATTCAAAGCCTCATATCCATGACTAAGTTGAAAAGTGTCTCAGCTCCCAACATATAGCACTGGGTGGACTTGATTGGGGATGTATGTATGTTGATTTTTTTCATGATATGATCCAATATGGCCACATGGTGGCCATTTTGTTATGGTTTTTGCCATGTTGAGAGCTATAACTCTGGCAAGTCTCAACCGACTTTATTCAAAGTTGGTACATGGACATTTACTTATGTCATACATATGCATTTTGATTTTTAAGACAGTAAGATCAAATATGGCTGCTTGGCGGCGATTTTGTTACAATTATTTCATGTACAGAGCCATAACTCAGACATATTTCCACCAGTATCATTCAAAGTTAGTACGAGGACATTGACCTATTTCATACATGCACGTCAATTTGTTTTACGGCATGTAGCAGTATCATGTCAATCACTGAATTTAATAATTAGGCTGATATTTCAAGAAATACTGCATCAAATTTCATTAAACTTGGTACAGATGTTAAGTTCACATTGATCGAACGGTGAAAAAGACATTTATCAGTGTCATTTTAATTAATTTGTAATTGCATATGTAATGAACTTTCCTAATTAGAGTGATATATCCACAAATACTGCGTCAAATTTGATGAAACTTGATACAGATATTGATCTCAGAGTGTTGTAAATACTGCATCAAACTTTATGAAATATGGTACCGGTGATGATCTGTTAGTGTTAGGATAGTATGCAAGAATATTTGGCAACATCCTGTCGATTAATTCCTAGTTGACTCATATAATGACCTTTTGTAATTAGGATGGTGGCCTACATTGGTTTTATGTTTTCACCACCATGGAACTCATTCCTGGCCATTGAGCGCCATCTGTATCAAAGTATTTTTATCGCAGACCTAATTAGTGAACAGGACTCTATCCTCTCTGAGGACATGTAATCAAAGTACCCATTAACAAGTGGAGACTGTGTCATCAACGATGACTTGTTTATTGTTGATATTGACGGTCAATTCTATCATTCACAGTGTTTTTGCGAAGGTTTGGGAATATATTGGTAAATGATTTGGGAACCTCGGTAACATTTCTGCTGTCCCCTAATCTGATTGCATTGATATACCAAGGGGAACCCCGGTAAAATGACTGGGGAACCCGGGTAACATTTACTGGGGCACTGATTCAGGCATTGCTATCCATAGCAAACTGAATTATAATTTATCAATGATCTTATTATTGTCATGGTAATGGTGATTCTGTTAGATTGTAGTCTGGATGAGGGCAGCTGATTGGATAGACCTCAGTCTTCAAAGTCACACTTCCAACATAGTAACAGCGTTACTGATGCATACTTGCTCACACTCAAATATTGACCTACCTGTGCCATCAAAAAATAATAATGACTGTCATTCTCTGAAACATTGACTGCCAACTAGAATTTTCAAGGCACATTAGGGGGCCAATGTCATTATATTGTCGGTGTGTGTGTGTGTGTGTGTGTGTGTGTGTGTGTGTGTCTGACAGTGACTGTCTGTCAACCAAATATGTGGAGATCATAATTCAAAAACTATAACACCAAATATGACCAGTATAAGTATGTCAAATGTTTAGATGATTATTTTGAACTGAATAGAATTTCATAGATGTGGTTTGCAGTTGGACAATTAAGAAAAATCTTATAGTTATGATTTTCATAAATTTACAAACTTTCCATTAATAACAGAGTTATTACTTTGACATTTGGTAAAAATATTGGTAGGGCGCCATGTATTCAATATAGCATAAAATTCTCATGTTTGTAGTTTTGACTGTTTTTCTTCATTTTTTTGTCAAAAGACTTCTTTGGGAATCATTGTCCAATAGGTGTCAAATTTGGTTTTAATATTCTCTTGGATTGCTTTATTATCACTTTTCCAAATGGTGATTAAATTTAGTTATTTAATATTTGGGCCCAATTTCGTCACTTTTGTTAAAACATGATTTTCAAAAACTGCAACTTGAGTTTGCAAGTGTAATAGCATTCAAAGTTATTCATAGGTTCCTGTATTGTGAAAAGTATCATGAAATTTGCATTAATAAATTTTCTCAATTTTTTATGAAAACATAATTATGAAAACAAAATTTTCACAATTTGTTATGAAACATAAATGTATCTTTCATAAAATGCTAGTCCTACAGCTTTCAAATTTAGTTTACAGGTTCCTAGGACTGACTGCTTTTTGTCCTTCTGCAAATGGTAATAAAAATTGCACAATACATGTAGTTTCTTATTTTTGGGAGAAGGTCAAATACATACCTGTGTCAGTTATTTCTATATTTGATTTTAGGTGCTATTGACTTTTTAATTCCAGGAAATATCTTATTGGGTACATTGTATTCTTTTATGGTCATCATTTTTCATAGTCCAGTCCATAGGGACCATGAATGTCTTATTTTGATGAAAACAATATTTACCTGGGTGACTGACAGATTATCCAGCAGAAAGATTCAACTCCATGATCTTTACAAAGGTATCAATCCTTTCTAACTGCTGTGAAAGTCCAAATGTTGTGTTTGTCTGTCAATTTCTGCTAGGTTTATGTTTACAGTAGCATTGTTAAAGATATCTTGCTTTATAATCTGTTTTTGTCCTTAGTAGTCACTGTAAATTGACTATTTATACATATATTTATCATTGAAAGGCCTATTGGCTGATAGTTATGACATCTACATGTATATATGCTGCAGTATCTGATGTGTACATGGCAACAGTGCAGTATCTCATGAGTACATGACAACAGTGCAGTATCTCAATGTGTACATGACAAGAGTGATAAAGTTTTTGATATAGAAACTATCCACTTGTAGATAAGTTTATTCTAAAGGCTGAGTGAAATTTCAGATGCATTGAAGTCACGGTGATTAATAATTTTGGGTAATTTAAAGTAATCTGAAATGATTTTCTAACATTGGAAATGATTTCCAGAGTTTAAAGTTAGAAGATTGGGTCAGATTGCTGATGAGCTGTGAATACACAACTGTTCTGTAGGTTGGTGAGCTAAAATGCAACACTATTCCATTAAAGTTTAAATGGTACTGTAATTTGACATATCTGTATAGACTTTGTTATTTCAGTTCCCTCCACTTCAACAAAACATGTACACTGTACAATGCCCAAATGATGGTCGGCATTAATCAATGGTTGACATAAATATTAAAACCACCCCCACAGTAAAATGTTTCTGTAGTTTTTGTTCCAGTCCAAAGTATACCTGTACTTGTCATTTTTGTTTTAGTCCAAGGTATACAAGTACTTGCAGTTTAAGTACACATAAAGTAGTATTTCATTTATTCTGTGCCTTACATGTCATTGGTAAACTATTTAAGGTAGAACGCACCTCAGGGACAGATATTTTGGCTCTCAAATTTCTACAATTTTTTCTGATCTACCAAATGTTGAGGCTAATTTTAAAGCTCTTGTAGAAAGAAAAACTTTCACCGTCTTAGTTTTTTGAAAATCCAACATTTAATCTTTACTTCATAGAGGTAACACAGGTATGGCGGCCATTTTGAATTTCAAATATCGGTAAATTTTGGGGTATTTGTTTCTCTAGTTCCGACATTTGCACGGTGACCTCCAGTTTTTGTTCTTGATTTTGAAAGAGAATGGTTGAAAGATTCCTTGAGGAAATTTCAAGCAAAAGTTTAAGTCTTTCACTTTCAAGGCACATATCACCTTAACTGGATACGTAGATAGCACACTCAATGCTCAACATGTGTATAGATTTTGTAATTCATGGGTGTTTTTCAAAATGGAAGTTGTCAAGAACATTGCCTGACCACAATCTTAAAACAAATAGAGATGCATCAATTTTAACTGTAATGTAATTGGTACAATAGCCATGTCCCTGGTGGGATTATCACCATATGTGGTCGTCATGGTAATTGATACATATATGTGACTGGATTTCCTTAGTGATGTATATCTTAGGGTAACCTGTGTCTCTGTGATAAAACAAAAGGCTTTGTTGTTTTGATAAGGTGAACCATGGTCCCTGATTGAGGCACCATAGGTGAACTCCTGATACAAACTCATGACAACCACAAAGAATATAGACAGTGATCAACACAACACCAATTGCCATGGACCATGGACCAAGAGAAAGGAAAACAAATCTGAGTATTTTAATGAAAATGTACAAAACTCATACATTTACTTGGACTTTTTAAAATTATATGCTAAATTCGAAATGTATATGTTGTAAAGTCTATCAGGTCATAGTCCTTCCACACACACAGTATGGAGGGACTGTGATCAGGTACATATCAGATTATCAGTTGTATTAAATTTACATACCGGTACTTGACAAATGGTAGACAAATGATCACTGTGCTGAACCACAGTCCATGGAGGGACCACGGCTACACAAATTAACCAAGAAAGTCTTGCTTGTATTGCCAGTCTGTGCTCTATCGTGAGTTTATGTGCAAAGGCAGTTAGATGCATTGTGGCATGTGTTCACATTTTGCAGTTTACTTGATGTAAATCTGTAACTTCAAACACATCATTATCTTTTCTGAAATAATATCGTCAATTAGAATATGTCTGTTTCTAGTCTGCCAAGAAGGGCTTAAAATGTATTTAAAATTTCAACACATTAATCAACAAAAGATAAACCACACTTAAACTATTTCCTGGTTGTAAAATATCTAAATATCCCAGATATCATCCCAAATGGTAGTTTCTTGACAAAATTAATAGAAGTGTCCTTGCTGAGTATAAGCATTGATATAGACATGGTATGGTAGACAATCTATTGGTTTGTAGATGTGTCAATACACATGGTATGAAAGGGTTTGGTTTCTCTGATTCTGTATAATAGAATTTTATCCAGGGTTCTGTTTCACCAATGCCAAGAAAACAAAGGAATTGATATCATTAATGCTAGTTCTGTGTAAATGGATCAAAGAATTCAATAGTAAACTTGAAATCGCAAAAGTATTGAAATTATTTGCCTTGCGTTTATTATTCATTGACATTACAGCGTCTCATTTGACCAGTTTTTAGTGGTACGTGTGAATAATATTAGTTTTGTCATATTGTAAAGTTTTTAAATGTGAAGGAAAATGTGTGACACAAGAAAGTACATCTTCATTTAAAGACAGCAACAGGAACGAACAAGTAGACGTACAGACGTCATATTTTCACTCAGAAGAACTAGATTTGTTGTTGTACTCAGTAATTCAATGATCTTGTAGCAAGTAGTTACAGCATACAGTATACCCTCCAAAATGTTGGAGGGTCTATTGTTATAGATAAGAACATACTGATTTATCAATTACTGCAATTTAATATGTAGAGTCAGTTAAACTATCTTTGGTGTAAAGTTGTGCTTACTCACACCTGAAAACTTGTTTATTTGTTAATAATCTTTTATAAATTCTTGCAATGTGTGCTGTCAGTTCAACTGTCTATGGTGTAACCGTGTAAGGCTATGCGGTGTGCATACTCACACCACTTGTTTATCTGTTTTCAGTGGTGTCTTGTTTGAACTCTACATATTGGACTTGGCTTTTTGTCACAATGTGATATTGACCAAGATGACTATGTCAATAGTTTGTATTGTCTGCAATAACAATGAAGATGTTACAGATATTGACAGACTGTATTGAGGGTTGCCTTAGAGAATTCTTCATCTGTTTTACATATCAATTAGCGGTAGTCGTCGCTGGATACAAGGCAAGCTAAGCTTCTGAATGTACTAGGAAAGATTGTTGGAAGTACTGAATACTTAAACTGTGTTGGGTAGCAGTTGTGTTGAGGGTACAATGTTATTGTTCAAGGGTGGTAAACCATCAAACACCTCAAGTCACCAATATTCCATCAGTACATGACCAATTTAATAACAAATTAAATTACAGAAGTATTAAAAGTATTCAATTCACGACTACATAGTTGCATGTATGCTATATGCATACGATAGTTTACACAAAAAGGTAACACTTGTCACCATCTGATAACTTGCTGAAAAAGATAAACTTTATCACAATCTGATAATTGACACAAAAAGATTTGTTGCCATCTATTACGAAAATTCTCAGATGTAGAAAAATATCAGGTATGCAAATATTAAGTTTGATTAGGAATGCATTTAACCCTTTCACTACAATGGTTTTTGCTAAAGCCATTGTCATTTAATGGTGAGTGCGGACCTGTTTACTTGCAATCAGGGGTGAACATCTTAAAGAGATATATGAAAGATATGAAGTATATAGCAACCAGTAGACACATGTACAAGTCATACTGCCTTTCTCAGCCTGTGACTTTTGACTTTTGATCTATCAAGTTAACAAAGATTGTACTGGGAGATTTGTTGTCATGCCAACAAGGCTTTGATAGAACATGTTATGTATGGAATGCTCACTTGGAGAAATTCCAATCATATATATTACCTGACCGGCAGATCCCAAAAACTTTATTTTTAGTGGGGGGGGGGGGGGGGAGGGATTCTGGATACTGCCTCCACTCTGTCATATCTATCAACAATGTTGTGTACCGTAGTTATACACATCTTGGAAGTCACTCACTATGAAGGAACATAATGTACAAACAGTCGTAAGTTATCATTCTGTGAGTGATTTAAAACTATTTGAAATCAATTTTGTTTCTGGTCTTTTGTCTTTCGAATTAGAGAGCACATGATGTTTATTTGTTATCTACATGTAATTGTCCTCAGAACACTATTCAAGTCTGTTTTTTCTCCAGGAAGAAATGTATCTCAAAGTAAATTTCACACAAATTACCATATTCACTCCTCATTAATCAGTCTTGAGAGTTGCCAACTACTGGTACATGTGTAATCTCTGTAGATTAGATGAGCTGCAATTTCTAAGCCTTAAGCTTTGGCAAATTTTTCACAGTGGTATAAGTGTGAGTGTTGTACACGGCAGTCGTGAGTTGCGAGAGTTTAATTTAACAATATGAACTTGGATATAGCTTAAATTCAACATCTGCATAAATTTGCCAGAAAATAATTGTCACCTTTGATCGATTTCAAGTCAGTTTCAATGACCTATCTTTCAATGTTTTGTTAAAGGCATTTGAGGTGATCTGGTTTAATAGATATGTTGAAAGCATATA
The DNA here is from genome assembly GCA_001465055.1 of Ptychodera flava. Classification (NCBI taxonomy): domain Eukaryota; kingdom Metazoa; phylum Hemichordata; class Enteropneusta; family Ptychoderidae; genus Ptychodera; species Ptychodera flava. Next base: position 10,914 of record LD358510.1, on the reverse strand, counting down.
AGAGTTCATTTCTGAAAAACAGAAATAACTATTGCTTAGGAGATGGTGCACTCAGCAAATTGAATTATTACCAATTTCAAAAACAAGTGGTATTTTCCTTAAGCACTTATGTTGAATAATCACTTTAGAAATACTTTAAATAGACTAAAATATGTCGAAAAATAAAGTGTTATAAAATGTCATTATATTTGGCATATTGATTATAGTGCTATTACGATAAAAACCTATATTCATATTTACATGTTGCCATGGAATCCGAATTGTATTTTGTGGAAAGAACCGCAATGCTTTTTACATCAAATACCAGACTATTGCAGTCTTGTTATGTAGTGCTTTAGTAGGAGGGGTGGAGGGGGTAGTATTGAAAGATAATTGATATTGCCGGTGTACGTGTATACCTAGTCTCTCCAGTTTCCATATTATAAAAACAATTATCATAATGAATGTGAGATTGTTGAATTAGCTCCTCAAGTATTTTTTCATATTCATTGTAACCTTGACAACAACTTTACCTTTACAAATGCTTGAAGAAGTGTGCTGATTTTGTACTTACATGTAATGGTTAAAGAGTGCCATTTATACAACAGTTTTTTTTAAGCTATTTTTTATTCAACGATATTAAAATGAAATTCACTTCAGAAATACATACTAGGCTCAAATATACAATTGTTCCAGAAGTTCTACAGTGGTATCTGGCTTGTGTGGGCTTATGTTGAACACATGAAGAAAATGGGGGTTTGTTGTCTTGTTTTAATGAAAATAGAAAAACAAATATTCCCAGACAGCCATTTTGAATTTTCAGTGAAATTGGGTCTCCTAATTAATAATATTGCTCCTGATTTGTTTACAAGTTTTATTGTGAAGGAAAATAATTAGAGTGTCCTCAGTGAAGTATGAACAGAATTGTAAATGTTCATTTTCCAGATGTATACAAATCAGGATTGTATATATTGTGAAAGTTATTTCACCCGCTATATGTGTTTAGTTCTTGCCTAACTGTTTTCCTTAGCTACCCAGTTGTGTCAAAGAGGTCTTTCTGAAAATGGCGCCTGTGGTCAGCTTAGTTGGTTTTTGTACCTTGTTCAATATGTAAAGTCTAGCTTCTGGGTATTTGAGATTCGTGTTGTTGACACAGAAAGCATATCACTCATTAATGCCACAGACAGTGAATCATGTCAAATACACAATATTCCAGCCACTGTGTACATGCAAGTCTAGACACATACATGTACAGTACATGTAATGTGCAAATAAACAGAGCTTCCAACTTGATCCAAACCATATGTGTTTTCCTCGAGACAACAGTCTATGCCACTTGCCAGCAAAATTCTGAGTATGTTGTTGAGGACCGCAAACGGACGAATAGAATCTAGGCTATTCCTTGGTAAGAAGGATTGTAAATGTAGTTAATATACTGTGTTATTTGGAAAATTAGTATTTACATTGGTCATGTGAAATGATGTAAGGTTTAATTCACAAATATCAGAATTTATATCAGAGAAAATTACATCAGAGTATTGTTCGTAGTTAGTGACATTTAGGACAAGGCTGATGTACAAGGACATAAAGCCTTGTTTTTTGTGAATAACACATACCTTTCTTAGTGAAATTTTACCAGAAAGAGTTGAAATTATAGCGTTTTTAGAATGCTATGTTGTACACTGTGTCGCATGCCTGCTATGGGTAGAGAATGAAAATTCAATGTCCACAGTAGAAACTCTAGTTCATCAGGATAATTTCATATAAATTCCAAGGTTCTGGAGTGACCATCACTGACTGCATGACTGAGTGATTTGTAGATTTTATTTTTTGGAAAATAGTGATTCTTGTATTGTTTTCCCAGTGTTTATGTAACACTATGTGGTCAAAGGTCAAATAGCATCCTATACAACATTTAACGCCAAAAGTTATTGAACTCTGCATCAATATTATTGTACTCCTTGTCCACTGATATTCAAACTTACTGTGCAATGAAACTGCATAGGTTACAGACATACTGGTACTTGTAAGGATTCAGGTGTATAATATAATAATGAAGTATATTTTGGCAGCATAGAAAGTAGAAGTCTGGCTTTGACTGTCACCTGCCTGTGGTTGAAGTTAAAAATTGGCAGTTGTCCCTTCTTTCTAACGCCACAAAAAATAAAAGTGTGATTCCACATAATTGATGTTTGTTGAATAATTAGCCATTGATGGTTCAATAACAGGTCAGGTTTTCTCTTCATTGCTCTAAAGTTACTAATTATACATTTCTCATGAAACCTGGTTGTCTTTTGCTTCCTGTTTCTGTCCCCTGAAAAAGCATTGTTTTCAAGTGAACATACATGTATTGGCTGATATCTATCCTTCCATTCAATTCTTTTGAGCGTATTATCCAATATCTAGCCCTCATTTCAATTCTGCGAAGCTGATACAAGTATCTAGCATTTGTTTCGATTCTTCTTAGCATAAATGTCTGATATCTCATCTTGTTTCAATTTTGCTCAGCATATTATTTATCATATCATACCAGTATATTGATGGTGCAAATGCAGCAATGTGATTGGTCGAGACGTGAAAAGAACTGTTGTATATTTGTGTTATACCACAGTTGGCACATGCGCGAACTCTTGGCTAGTACAAAAATCCTCTTTTGACGTTTCATCCCAGAATTTCAATATACTGTTATGATACATGCACTCACTATCGCTCGTGCATAGATATCGTGAACTGGTCAAAATCTCGTGGTATACCATCGCTGGATGTGCTATATTGCTTAAATATGCAGCACTCTTATCAATTCTGCTTTATAGTCCAATATGTAGCCCTTGTTTCAATTCTGCTTAGCATATAGTCTAATATCTAGCCCTTGTTGCGATTCTGCTTAGCATATAGTCTAATATCTAGCCCTTATTTCAATTCTGCTAAGCGTATAGTCTAATATCTAGCCCTTGTTTCAATTCTGCTTAGCGTATAGTCTAATATCTAGCCCTTGTTTCAATTCTGCTTAGCGTATAGTCTAATATCTAGCCCTTGTTTCAATTCTGCTTAGAGTATAGTCTAATATCTAGCCCTTGTTTCAATTCTGCTTAGAGTATAGTCTAATTAATATCTAGCCCTTGTTTCAATTCTGCTTAGCGTATAGTCTAATATCTAGCCCTTGTTCCAATTCTGCTCAGCGTATAGTCTAATATCTAGCCCATATTTCTAGACCAAAACTTTTTAGTTTTAAGTTCTAAATGAGGTCTCAATACTGGTCAGACTACTGACATGAGAGGATATCATTTTCACTTACTGTTTGAAAATAAAAATATCCATGACCCATAAACAAACAATGAAACAAAATGTGTTTTTCAGGACAAACAGATGTCAGACAATGTCATAGAAATCGTCTTGGGACTTTGACTAGCAACAATCAATATCAGATAGTGAATAATACGAATTTACAAGGTTCCCTGTGTCTTAATATAAATTTATCAAAATAAACTTTAAATGTTTTGCTCTTTCCTGAGATTGCCTCTCCTTTTAAAATGAAATCAATATTTGAATGATTTGTAAAAATTAAAATGTAACAGCGCCTTTTAACAGACTGATACAGGCAATATTTGTTGTAAATGCCAAAGTGAATTTGTGGTATCTTACATTCTTAGAATTGAAAGTAATGGATGGAATACCATGCTGTGGTCAGTGGAGACAGTGCTGTTGTACAACTTGCAGAGTATAGTAATTTCTTTAGCTAGTCATAGCAAGGAAGAAAGCAACAGAGTAAATGAAAGATTTTAGCAAGATATTTAAATCAAGTGAAAACTTGAAGGATTTCACCAAGGCAATATCAGTGGAAGCAGAAAGAATTTGTACCCTGTGAAAGACACATAGGGTGTTTTCAAATGTTGTTTAATGGCTGCGAGATTCACAATGCACATTTTGAAGATGATTTATGCTACATTTTATAAGAGTACCAGGTGAATCAGAAATGTTGTCAATATTATTAGCAGTTATACTTTATGGCAACAGTTCAAAGGTCAAATGCCCATATTACTATAAAACCTAGTATTCACACTCAATCAGTGCCTCAGTGTCTGCAAAGCAACCTTTAATAGATCGTAATCTCTATCACATAATATCAGAATGGGCTGAGCCAATCAGCTCACACAGAATAAGATTGGAAATATAACTTCCATTGACTCAAGTTCACACGCAAAATATTGAAGTTGGAGCAAGGATGTGTGGTGATGCCCTCAAGCATTGTGGGATCATAATGGTATTGACTATGTGTATCATATTATAGAGAAATGTGTATGGTCCTGTAGTGAAACATGGGTATCAGTAAGTGACTGAGGCTCCATTAGGCAGCCCATTGCACAAGATATTAGAATATCATTGTCTGTGCTGTAGTCTTTATCAAGGCTCAATCAGGCAGCCCACTGCACAAGATATTACAATATCATTGTCTGTGTTGTAGTGTTTGTCAAGGCTCAATCAGGCTGCCCACTGCACAAAATTTTACAATATCATTGTCTGTGCTGTAGTGTTTGTCATCTTCATCCAAGTACTCAGACTTTTCTCACTGTTTCCTGTATTTTATTATTATATTGTATCAATTTAATCCAATATAAAATGGAAATGCGTTGTGGCGTACACAGCCTTAAACAAATATTTCACAATAGATAAAATATAAGAAGATCACACAGATTGAAATGCACAGTTCCAGATAACAGACACAGTATTTGTTGATCAAGAACAGTATAATTTTAAATAATCATGACAGTAGCCGTCTCCATGATGACATTTTCACCTGGTAAAAAATTCTCATAATATTTCAATAAAAGTTTTCTCTCGTCATATAGATGTACTAAAATGAAATTCAGTGAGTCCCATTTTAAACTTGACAAAGAATTTGTAAGTAATTGTTGAAGAATTTGAGACTACTCTTGATATAATATTCAAGTCATCAACTGCATCGTGTTCATGATTACAAATATATGATACAGTGTTGTCCTTATATTTAAAAGTAGCCAGGTAATTAGAGAAAGTAGACGGGTAGACTGCGACACCCCATTTTCGCAAGGCGAAAAATGAAATTTTGGAGTGGAAATGGTGTTCTCTGGTGGCATCTGAGTTGCATTTGACCTATTCATTGAACATTTAGCTGAGACTGAAACATTAATTTTGTTGTGTGTCTTAGACGTGGCTCACATACAACAAAACAAACAAACATGATTTTGTTTTGTTTGTATTATTTATGACACGTGGTTTTATTTGCAGTATAGATTTAACATTGAATCTTAAGTCACCTGCAGTCTGCTCATTTCATTGCTCATTTCCCAATCTTCATTACCACATAATGTAATCACATGCAACAATATAAAAATGTCTATTTCAGACAATAAGAAGAAAAAAGAAGTTTTCCAGTTGCAATTACGCCAATGTAGGGATCAAAAATATGTAACTATATCATCATTTTACAAGAATACTGAACCAAATCAAACTAGAATATCGTCTTTGTCGGATGTAAACCTTTTTAAGGAATTTAGATTTTTATCCGATCGATCTTTTGACGTGGTCCTTTGGTAATATATTCCATCGATGAACCTTATTATCTAAAAATGACACCAAATAAAATGAAATATCCTGACATACGCTTAAATTTCAACAGTGCGTATACACGCAGACACGTATAGCGTATCAGTAGGAAGACGAGGGTGTCAGAGAGAACAGCGTAAAACGGTCGGAAACACAACTGCCCGTGACTGTGTAATTAACGATCGGCAACACACATGCCTGTGACAGTGGATTCTAGTACGTAAAAATAATCAATGGAAATAAAATACCCATTCAAATAAACAGTTGGTTCTAAAAAAATTTCAGTTCTAGCTCATTTTTTTAAATCTAGAAAATGCGTCGGTATTACTCTGGAAATAGCTTGATTTGTTGCGAAGACTATCATACTCGTTGTGACGTTGGCAACCTCAGCGGCGGCGGAAAACTAACTTGCCAGTCTCGTGAACTTCAAATCGTCGATCAAAATCACATCTTTTCGGTGCTTTTCTCTCACAAATTCAGCGGTTTTTCATACATAAACTAAAGGTATCGTTGAAATCAAGTATACCTTTTTAACGGGCTTTCTTCGGGAAAAATATTCCCAGGTGCCGCCAACTACAGTAAGCTGTTCGTGCAAAAAGGTGTACGTGCGCAATTTTTTCAGCGGGCGGGCAAATTTCAAAACTAATCAGCGGGCGGGGAGAAAAAGTCAGTATTTAGTGTGGGCGGGGAAGAAATTTCATTTTTTCAGTGGACGGGGAGAAAATTTTTTTCAGTGGGTAACGGAAAATACGGAGAGGGAGAGGAAAGTCGTGCTTGATAGAACTTGTGGGGAGATATAAGCGCCTAACTCAGAGGGGCGCAATGTTCTAAGGTATAGTACTAGCTGCTTTCAAGGTTTTGCGCTGTCTTTGATTGCCTACAGGACATTAAGTGGGCAATGGGGAATGTCAGTAGTGGGGAGAGGGCAGTGGGGAGCTTGAATTGTTGTGGGGAGTGGGGAGCGGGCAGATTGTTAATTCATACTGATTTGTACTGTACAACATCATCTTGTACAGTACAAATCAGTGATTTCTATATTTCCTCTGATTATTCATAGTCTATCATCGCTCACCTTATATAACCTAGCCTGACTTACGTAAGACGTATGTTGTTATAAATAAACGGGAACTTTACAGGAACATTGTGGCCACATAGCATGCATGTCCATCCGCGGGTCTCTTAATTATACAACCTTCTAATGCCGTATCAAGCACTCGATGAAAATAATGGATTATATTTTTCAGCATGGCTTGCAAAAAAAATCGCTCTTTCCGGAAAAAATGTTGGAAATTGATTTCTTTGCAGTCAACCAGTTTGACAAGTTTCTTTCTCACAGCAGATAGTAGGGAAAAAATCATATGGCCAAATTTTCACCATATTCCCGAGAGACAATTTGCAAGAAGTTCGGCAAACGGCCATGGAGTAGATTTGCTCTCTCTTTACCAGTCTGCCGAGGGCTGTAGGAGATAACCCCATGAGGTGAGGACAGGGCAGTTTGGAGCATTTGTAATGCACAGAGGCTGAGTTTGCTGTGTTTTAAAAGGGGAAAAGTCGAGTGGATTGTCAGTTGAGAAACATCTTTCGACATACTTTCTCAAGTTATGCTTTATTCCTGCCAATGATTTTAGAGACGTAATGGCCGATTTGAAGTAAAGTAGAGGGGGAAATGACGCTCTGATCTTTATAATTTATCAATCGCGAATGTTTGTGTAGCTCTGCATGGCAGGGCTGTGGTGGGAGGCCGTATAACGCCGGTAACACACAGCCCTGCCATGCAGGGCTGATGTTTGTGTAGCCTGCTATGTATCATTTGGCAGAATGATTAGATAACGAAAGGGCGCCCTCAATGTCAAGAATTACACCTCAAATATTTTGAAAATTATCACCAATTTTCAGCGTTTTCTCCTTTGGATCTTACAAGAGTCCGTTCAAAAGTCACCAGGGCTGTACATTAAACAGAACAAAAGGCATTAGTAGCGTTCCTGCCTCTCTTAAGGCTTTAAATCCGGGGGAGGAAGAAGAAAAGGTGTAACTGACCCACTTTTGCTGTAACGGTCAAAATTGACATCGATTTGACCAGTGAAAGGGGATTTGGAGAGAAAGTGTTAGCAGGTCACTTTTAAGAGAGATCCACGAACGGTTTACGTGGGGGTAGTTTTTCGTCTCAAATGCAAACCTCCCGTTGCTTGAAATACTGACCACTGACGCAAATAAATGAAATCCTTTTTCAATAAGATATTTCCTACATATATAATATCACAGTTTCACATCACTTGCCATGGTGTATCTATATTAAAATACGAACAATATTTATGAAAATAATATTTATTTTTAGTAAAGAACCTTTCTTGCAGCCCTCTAAACCTCATTTTACAAATCATGAACTTCGGTCAACTTTTATTGAATATGATGCAGTATTCCATCGGCAAGGTACCGAGTACGAGTGGCCGACGCCACATTTCTTTTTGACGCCATCGTTAAAGATGACCCAAGATGACCTTCATACTAATCAAACCAATCACGCTGCTCGTAACTAAGGCAACACCATAGGCGCGTCCATCAGCCAATCACACTATTTAACAAGTAAAACATCGGGCTCAAAAAGCCACAAAAGGGTATTTAGAAACTGTTTTATATTTGTGCAGTTCCAAGTGGGGAAAGGGATCGCGAAACTGCTAATCGCCCGTCTGCCGCCTAACAGCTGGCAGTGTGATCCCGAAATTAA
>LD358450.1:30498-54012 GCA_001465055.1 Ptychodera flava | reverse complement strand
CGGTGTTACAGAACTCAGAGTTCAATGTAAGTCAGTAGATTTGTAATGTATGTAATGTGGCAACTTGAAAGCGGTGATCCTTGACACCACACGTCGTGTTTTGACCCGAACGAAAATATGTTAATGCAAACTAACTGTTTTCATACTACAAGGAGACTAGTCAAATCCCTTGCATCATCAAGAACAGCCATTCAATCGGGTATAGCATGTAAAAAGTAACCTAATCGGCTGCTGCAAATAGCGATATTCGACCGTCACCATCTGCTCATCTGATTTTGATCAGATTGGTTTGGCTTGAACAAAATGCAAAAGGACAAGGAAACGCGTGACATCATCAGGGACATGATACGAGCTCAAAGAGAAAATGATGTTGTGTCCTTTCCTGCAGCCTGCTTCAAGGGAGGAAAGAAGACAAGGATGAATTTTATCAAATATACTCTTCAATTGTTCACCTGCCGTAAAGTGCTGCTGGATATTTCTGTCTACTTAACGCTATGTGGAAAACTATAGAAAATTAAACATAAAACATAATGCAATATCAGTATGTCAGCCGACAATGCCTTTAATGCACCGTGTACATGGAAGATACTGTGCATGAGACTATCAGATTGTAGGGTTTAAGATTGAGATTCATTTGGTTGAAATACCGTATTATGATGAACGACTCAAGCTAGATGTTAGCATAATTCTTCTTTCAGATTTGTCAGACGTCACAATGGCAACCTCTCCATTGCACAACATCACAGAAGGAAGTGACGTCACCATCTACTGTCAGGCTGTCAATGGGAACCCGAACCCTTTCAAAATCTATCTAACATTTGAAGGCGAAATCATTGCAGAGTCAAATGGATCGGTATTGTATCACAACCTCATCAATATCTCCAGAGCACAAGATGGCAACTACCAGTGCAACGCAATGACAAAATTTTACGACCAGAGAGAAGACTTGTCTACTGACGCAATGCAAATCACTGTGTTTTGTAAGTACTCAGGTTTTACGAGACTCCATGTTTCAATCTTATACTGGACGGCGATTTTAGGCCCCTCCCCACCAGTTTGAGTTACGAGTTGAGAAAATTAATTGAGATTTGTCATATGTCATTGTTTGACGATGGTCGCTGGATAAAACGGACACGAAACGTCTTCTCTATATTGTGCAGTTTTGTTTGTTTGCACTTTATTGTTCTTTTATGACTGAGATATACCAATACTGGTATTTGTTGAACTATTCAAATGCAGCAAAATGAACGAAAAATTATAAGGCGTTATTTATGTGTTACGTTCTTGAAAGCCTCTGCCTACCTTGCGGGTGCGAGCACAGCGGCGTCAATTAATATGTTAGCACGTAGAAAGAATCATATGACAACTTTTACCTTGTGAAAACAAAAAGTAAAACTGTCAAGCTGTTCGTTTGACACTGAAATGAAATATTATTTTCAGACTCGGCTCACATCTCTTCCGAAGAACCCCGTGTTTACGAAGCGAGTGTGGGCGATGACGTAAGCATGGAATGCACAGCCGAGGGAAATCCAAACCCAACGATTGGATGGTTCAACAATAGAAACGAAACCTTATCCAACGGTGACGACAAAATCAGAATAGAAAACATCGAGGCTGGTGAAATTACAAGTAGTGTGTTGACATTAAAGATTGGTACTTACTTCTTTGGTATCTACATATGTGAAGCTTACAACTTTGTAAGACCAAGCGACTACCAGTTTATGACCATTAACGAAATAGGTAAGTTCCATAGAAACAGACTATTACGCTATCATTTGATTGCATCATCTTTAAAAGAAGCCCGAGTGGCGACCAGTGTGATGTACAAGATGACGGATAAAAAACACTATGACCCAATGTCTACGGTATTGAACAGAAGTTTTGTTACATAAACGGAAAATCTTTTGCATCGAAACCGTAGCATCATATTTCCACAGAATATTTTAGCAACAATTATGCACCAGAGTTTGTCACATAAATACATTTGAGACGAAATTTGAAGTCTTTGAAGCATTAACTATACCCAATAAACTGAAAGGGGTACAGGCCCGACCGACTCTAATCCCCGCTGTCTGCAACGAGTGAATATGTGATAAGATCTGTCGACAGATGAGCTTGGTACCGATACCCGATCCTTCACCTTAAAGGCGATATCATTGAAACATTTAATGTGACTTGACTGTTCAACTGGACGAATATAACTGATTTCTTAAACTTTGTTATGTGAACAGAAGAGGCATAGAAGGCAAAAACGTAAATTTAGTTGAACAAAGATAGTAAATTTTCTCCATTGCATGATAAGGAAACAAACTAAGAGAGATTGATATTCTGTGACTCTATACGAAGCGAAAATTAATGTCCGTCACCTCTTCTTTGATTTCCCTGCCATTGCCACAGTCTCATCCCCTTTGTTTATTTCGCGTCCTCTTATTTCCAGTTTGAATTGTCTGTCTGTGTGTCAGTGTCTGTCTATCTATCTGTCTGTACATCTATCTATCTGTCTGTCAGTCTGTCTCCGTAATTCGTTGTATCTTCCATTAATGATTGAAAGTTTGACATTTAATTGCTATTTGTTTTACTTCTTTTCATACAGGACAGTCAAGCACGGTAGTTATTATTATCGCTATCTGTGTCACCATTGCTGCTCTTTTCTTTATCACAATCATATTTGTTGTACTAGGAACAAAATTTAAACTTTTTTGTGTTAACAGGGTGCACAAACAGAACTGAACAAAATGACTATAAGACGCTTGGATATTTTTGTGAAGATTTACTTTTTATTGCCGAAAATATGCCAACAAACCATCTTTCATTAAACCCAGCAATATTCTGGCTTCTACTTTACAGATTAAAAATATATTAATTTACAATAAAAGATATTAATTTCCCTTCATGAGCCGGATAAATATAGAGGGTAAAATTGTTATTCTCTGATTTAAAGAAAATCTCACCATAGCTAGTATCGAATGTACACTGAAAAAACTACCAATAAAATATATCTAGGCTACCTTGATATTGTTGCCATGTTTAACATGACAACATTAGATTTGCTCAAACTTACAATATAATCTGCCTCTATGTTTGGCAATCCACATAGTACGAATAAGATTTATGATTTTCACACAATTTAAGTTCAGTAAATGAACTGCATCCAACATTTCAGAGATTAAGTTTCAAGTTTTTTTGTAAATAATAAAAATTGTACAAGGTTCGATTTTTATGCTTAACGTTAAATTAAAGTTTACGTCCTTATATTTTCGATGACGTACGCAGTCACCCCACATTGTGCTGATTTTCATCGCTATATAATCAGAATGCACTTTTGCAAACGGTGTCAAAATTATGAAAGTTGCGGGAAAGAAGTGGTTTTGATTATTTTGATTATTACAGTCAGGAATCGTAAATGAGTGTTATCTGTGCTCACACTGAAACTACCACTTTATTGCAGATGTCTACTCAGATTTCGACTAAAGGCTAAAACTCTTATAGTTACAACATTTTCAAATAGCGTTTTTGTGTGAACGGTCTGCTAGAGTAGAAGTTGACATTGCATGTACTCATTAGGCTCTTTCAAGGATTCTAACTGATTCTAAAATTAATGATAAATTTGTATTACAATATTTATTTTAGATCACTGACAGTAACCTTCCAAACTTCCCCCAACCTGAAAAAAACACGAAAAAAAACAAACAAACAAAGAAACAACAAGAAAAAAGATAAAAGAAAGAAGTTCTCAGTGTTTTCGGAACAACTAATATTACCTTAGCTATTTTTAATGTGAACTTGATATCCTGTAGCGAACACATTGTTATTTTGACTTTGACGAATAACAAAAAATGAATTTCAACATTTGTAGTAGCGATTTAATAATCATCGTTTTATACATATTGATGGTCTGGTACATATTATTTCAGTCAATCGTTGGATTGTCACTTCTGTTGTCGCAGTTGTCACTCGCGATTTCGTGTACAATGACGGCTTTAAGAATGTAATTCGTGCCACGTAGCCTAAGTAAAGTAGACGTTTTGTAAATTGGAGTACTCAGATGAACACCTTCATTCCTAAGCAGGATAAACAAGTGGGGAAAAACTCAATTCACATTGGAACACTAAGTCAACTGGGTATAAGGAGCAATCTTGAGAAACACAACAACGCTCCTCATAAAACGGCAGCTGCGTTGATAACTCTGAAATTATGAGTACCGTGTGCGACAAAAAAAAAAAAAGACAAAGGTAGATCCGAATAGTGTCTCAACGCCTGAATTGCTACAAAAAATCTCATTGTATAATAGAGTGCTTTGCTGGAGGGGAATCTTTTGAACAAACAAAAGCGTTGTCACCCAGTGAGAGCTATTTAAGGGATATTTATCTGACAGCCGACCAGCTTCTCTGTTGTTTGATGACTGCTAACATACTTGTAATTGTTATTACGAAAACTTTGAATTTGAAAACGGCTATGTTCTTATTATACGTATATCGATCTTGCTGTCTCATTCTAGTTGGTCTCTTTAATGTACGTATTTTGTGGATTTGGTACTTTGTAACCAATCGGTCAATGGCCCGAATCAAGCTGTTTTCATACCAAGTCACCAGCCGTTATAATTGTTGACCTGACTGCCCTGCTGTTAAAGTAAAATAAATGGGTCAATGATTTTAAAAGAAGCTGACCCGACATTTCTGCAACGAACAGTACTTTGCACATATGTTTAAAATAGAACCTACAGTGCACCCATTCAGGAGGTGAGCTGAGCGATAACTCTCTTAAAAACAACGAGAATCGTTGAACGCCTACGTAAGTTTGGTGATGTTATTTGAATTTTGTCGTGGTGGCGCAATTCAAGATGCGACGTATGTACTATATGCCTCAAAATAATACTGCGGTTGAAGAGGTGACTTTTTAAGTACTATGTTTTTTATGTATTTTATGTCCCTTCCAAGTGACTAGGTTATCAACGAACAAATTATCGAATTTACACAAATCATGTACCAAGTCACTAGCTTTACACAGTGTTGTCGTATGATTTTTGCAATACTTGAAAACATGTGATTTTGTGTTTCACCGTTGTCGCAAGTTTTCAAAAAAACCCCCAGCTTTTAATTATTTCGAGGAAACTTATTAGAATCGCTTACGGTTATAGTTCTTACAGTCCAAATGTTTCAGGGCTCGGTTGACCGATAAAACCAATTATCTACATTTACGTCCTATGTAAAGGTTACTATGAGCGAGAGAAAGAGAGAGAGCATGAGAGAGACAGAGACAGAAAGAGAGAAACAGAGACAGAGAGAGGGGGAGGGAAAGACTGAATGACGCTTTGGATGACGACATAGAAAGGCTGTCACTGACCCTGTCTGTATAATGTCAACTGTAAATTTGAAAACATGGTCGATGCATAGCACATTATGTTGCCATCCATACAAAACATTAAATTTCCTAATACATTATATTACATCCCATACAAAACATTATATCCCGTACATTGCATTAAATTACATTACAATACACTACAACGCATTGCATTGAATTGCATCGCATTGCAGGCAATCTAATATGAGGAATGCTTCATAAGCAACATGAGGTTCTAAAACAAACGAATAAGATAACACTCAAGTAGTATATTATAGTTGTTTTTTGTGACCATTTTTCCCCCACCATTTTAGCTACAGGGGAAACCCCTCCCGGTAGCTAAAATGGCATACGCGTACGTGAGTTCATATACAGGTCACCTCACTTACGCGACAGCTGCCACTGACGCCTATCGGAACGGTAGTTTACAGATGACTCACTGGCATATAATAGACATTTAGGTCAACACTCAGTGGGGAATTCCAATAACAACAGCTGAGTTCCTACAGAGTCATTTGTTCGATAGATTCTGACTGTGATGTAAGTAAAAAATTCTGCTCTTCCGTTCCCGTGCTGATTTTTGTCTTCTGGATGTAAGTATATAGATATAATTTTATACCTTACTCATCTTCTGGTTGTGTGAATTCACTATGTTTTTTTTTCCTATGCCTATCGGAACGGGAGCAACACTTATGTTAGATTTTCCCCTACCCTACCGGAACCGTAACAGTAGGGGGTTTCGATCTGGAACACTGTTGCGCAATACCATTCCAGCAGGGGCTTTCCAGTAGGACTTTCCGATAGGCTTCGAGTGTTGCTTAGCAGCCTGTGATGTCATAACTGACATGTGAAATTTTACAGTTTTCATGAAAAATTTCTACAAATTTTTTTCGGAACTCGAGAGGTAACTAAAGAAGTATAGACTTTAATCTACTATTTTCAACAGAGACCATTGCATCACTGATAACATAAACATGAGCAAATATATTATCATCGCAAGCATCGTCGGAACTCTTCACTGATGTATCTATTTTCAGGATTTCAAGTTGTATGCCATTTTTGTGTTCATTACTTTTAAACCATTGCCATGAAATGCAATATCTTTAAAACTATGCAGATCGATAAACAGACAGAATTTATTCTTCAAATAATCGACTTCATCTAAATCAATTTCACACCAATCTTTATCTTCAGGAAAATACCGTCTTGTTTCTGTCCAAAATTGTCTTGGTAACATCTTCTGAGCATATATTTTATTTGCAATACCTCAATCATTACAGACACAGATTCAATGAATGGATTAAAGAAAAGTTCGATATTAAGTTCTGACTGATTCTGATTTTTAGTGAAGAGTATAACAATACCTCTCATGCTACGTCGTGGTACATTTATATTTTCATTGATAACCGTGGTTGATTCTTTGAATGGGATCGTTCTAAAATAATGTAAATGTTCGTAAAGGTAACTTTTACCGTTGTTGTAATAACCAGCAGTTGACATCGCAAGGTCGGGATCAGATATTGTCTCATATTCCATTTGAATGTTTTTTAATTTATAATTGGGTGTAACAACATGATTACTAACAAGTAATTGGGAGGCGGGTTCAAGCGTAATTTCCCATTCAATATGACTCGCTAATGCTGATGGATATGCAACTCCATGACCTGTTATGAGGGGATGAGACAGACGAATAGCATATTTTGTTTTATATGTGTTGAAAAGTAAATGATCGTCCACAACAGCGGCATCTCCACTTCTTAATTTTCTTAGATTTTCGTACTGAATTCCGTACAGTGTCATGTTCGTTCTCTCCTTTTTATGTTCGAAGAGATCTTGATAACATTCAATAAAGTTATATTTATTCAAATTGAAAAGTGCCTGCCCCTCAAATGTGAGAACCATACGCTCGATTATATTTTTTGCAACATTTTGTACTACTTGGTTATCTTCATGTCCCGTTACTTCGAGATCAAAAACCAGGTCGAGAGTATCTGGAACAAGTACTACTCCGCTTTCTAACTGTGGACATCGTATGATAAGTGTCTGACCTGGATCTGCCTCACTTGGATTATGAGAAATCACATGATGAGTTCTTTCTGACTTCATTCCATTCGGTATTCGGTTGCTGAAATTTGGTAATAATGATCTATCGTACCTCATTTTCGTGTATTGTATATAGTAGCGTAGAAGAAAAAAATTACAGTTAAAAAGAAAATAAATCACATCTTTACATAAATATTTCCATCTGACTGAAAAATAAATCGATTACCTGTGTCGCGAATCAATCGAAGAACCCAATATTCTTGTAAATATGTGACCTCCTGGTGATCATTATCAACCTCTTGGAATACGTTTATGAATTCTAGTCGCTTAAAGGAGTTAGTCTTTTGACATTCCTTAATGAAAGCTAATATGTTATGATATACATTATCATCTTTGATGAGACGGACACCTGGATTTGCTCGAAGGATATGTCGATTTACTCGTCGAAGTTTACACCATTCCAATTCGACAGAGAAACCAAACAGGTCTTTATTTTTAGAAAGAAACTTTGTAATATTATTTTAACCAAACATGCTTGGTCATATATTAATACATAATTTTATTTATTATGAGTAATGTTAAACCTGTCAAAAATATCCATAGCTGTTCTCCAATAAATCCAACAACTGGTCCTGCTGTTTTTAATAGAAAACTAACAAGCCAACCGATTAAACCTGGTATTGCAGCAGCACTTTTTGCGGCCAAGGTTTTTAACCATTCACCAAATTGCTTTACAATTTCTTTCGCTTTTGTGTATACTTTGGGCGGACCTGAACCATTGTTTGCTCCAGTTCCTGCTGCCCGTCCTCCTTTAGTTACAGCCAGGGCAATTGTTGATATTGTCATTCCAAGGGCAGTAAGTAATGCAGCGATCGTTATACCATTTCGTTTAAATAACTCTGTCAGCTTCAGCCTGAGTGACAATTCTGGATCGGAAATTACATCATGAAGAGACCTAGTAGTAGCCAGACTTTCACGTGCCTCACTGATCTTACCATGTTCATATTTAATTCGATCAACAATTTTAGCTTCGCTTGTTATGAGTTCAGCTACTAGTTTTTCGGCTTTTTCTTTTGCTTGGGCCCGTTCTACAGGAATTTCCTTTAACTGTTTTTCAACTTCCAGTTTTTCTATAGCCCTATTTTAACTTTTTCATTGTTAAGCTCACCAAGACGCATATTCGCAATCCTTATTTCATCATTAATAGCTCTATATTCGGGGTTTAGATTGTTCCATTTTTCTATTTTATTTTCAAAAGCTTGTATTTTATCTGCATTACCGGAAGCATCTTGCCGTAAGAATGTCAGTTCATCTTTGTATATACCCATGTCTTCTGGTGTCATCTTCTTAGCCGGTATTTTATCATTTTTTACATCTCCAGAATACAATGTACGACTCACATATTCAGGCTCTGTGCTAGAGCGGCCTCCGAATACATCTCTCATAAATTCATGTCCTCCTTTTTCTCTCATTAATGTGGCGAACTTATAAAATCCACCTCCTCTATCTTTAGACAACTTGAGGTTTTTATAATACAGCTTTCCATCCCTAATCTCAGAGTCCGTAGCCAATACATTTATTGCATCCGGATCAGTAATTTTATTATAGTCTAAGAATTGATTAATCATACTTAATTTTTTATCTACTCTAAGTTCAGTCAAACGACCAACCTGCGGGCCAGCCTGGAAAGGATCGGCTTCTGCAAGGGCATTATCGTCGTCTATAAAGTATGTTTCAGCAGTAGCATCATCATCATTTAAATTTGCATTATCGAAATCCTGGAGTTATATATCTTCTCCTCCTTCTGCCATATTGTCTCTCTATATTACTACAATTATTTTTTATCATCCCTTACACAAACAGTAAAAAAAATGCACGTCTCAGTTATTGAAAGTGTTGATCAATTGGCCGACTATATCGAAAGAACTAGCGCCGCATATCGAAGAAGTTACAAATTGATGGGACGAATTGATATGGCTCTTAATGTGACTAAGGGAATTCTTGTAAGTTGAGCTGTCATAGCAGCAATGCCGGCAGTTCCAGTTTTTTTAGCTTTAACTCCTATACCAGGTGTTATTATTGATGTAATACAAGGAAAAACAGGAGTATCAAAAAGGCGAGAGAAATATAAACATTATTACGTCCAATATAAACAGCTGCTTACACAAATACAAGAAAAAGGCGCAAAGACAGAAAACGCCTCAGAACTTATTCAGGACATATTTCATCAGGCACTAGAAATACAAAAACAAGAAGGATTTAGTCCACTTCTAAAGCGTTACATGCGACATTATGGATTAAATGGATATGAAAGTTGACTCCATTAGCGTTCCGAAGGGGAACTCCGTCCTATCGGCAATGTTTATGCCAACCATTCGCCCGTGTCTGGATTGTATAACTGCACACGTTTGATATCATTTGGCGCCATCATGATTTTACTATGCTTTTCACTACGGATTTCTCCAGGTTTTTTTCCGTACAAACTGTACAGATTGTGCCCGCTCGGTCTCCTTCCTTCGAAATTTCCCATTTTCAAACAGATCCTTATAGTCTTCAAAGTTCAAATGTTTTCTAACACAAACATCTTTTATCCCTTTATTTTTTTTCGTCTCCGAAGTTGGAGTCCGAAAAGCATACACTTTCAAGCATATGCCGACAAAGTCAAGAATAGGTTCACCATTCAACTCATCTTTAAATTTACCTATCACCTTTTTATTCATCTTTGGAAAATGGGGGGTCGCCATCCCACTAGTATCATATATAGACTTCTCACCATTCTATTCTACATCTTCTCGGACTATATCATTGAAAGTGCTGACGCTGGCGGTGTCTGCAGAAGGAAGAGGCACACTGTAAATAAAACTCTCAGTATCCATGCAGGCTAATCGTATTCCTTTGAACCACTTTCGAAAGTAATTGTAATGCGACTCATACATAAGCAGCAAAGAAAGTTCCAGTACTGCCGCGCCAATGAAAACTGGCTTTTTATATTCATATTGATCCCTTTTAAGTTCCAGTAGTACACTGTCGCAGGAATCGCCATCCTCTTTGGAAGTTATGAGAGTTATATGTTTCATCTTTGGATTATACTTCTGAACCTTTTTACGACCACTATCCGTACTACTGTGGCCCGAAACAAATTTAAAGTCTCTGTACTTTCGAACATCTTCTATTGTCTTGCCGAACATTGCATTATTCATAAGTTTATAGAAATTCTTTTCAAAATCTGTCTTTCCCTTTGCCCTCATTTTAGTGTTAAAGTCAATATATTTTGCGAGACACGGCGCCTCTTCAAAGGCAAGCGCCCGATGAATCTTCTTCAGTCGCATTCCCATCCAAAGATAGAATTCAAGCAACTTATAATGTAAGACATATCTCTCTCTGTCCATTAGACTTGTAATCAGTCGACTGCCCTGCCTCAGAAATTCATAGTGATGCGGCGCGAGTGGTATATCGGAATGTTCTTCATGTAATTCGGTAGGGTAATCTAAGTCTACTTCTAGAAAACTTGGCGGAAATCAAGCGCTGGGTCCCCAATCCAAGCCTTCTCCACCATTCTGAGCAGACCATTTTAACAATTCTTCCATCGTCATCCAATGAAGTCCCCCCATTGGCATTAGTTGACTCATTGCATATCCGTAAAGATTATTAGCATCGAGATATTTTATTTCGGTTAACGGTTTCTCCGGATCGTAATTCCCGCCAGCATAAGCTGGATGATTTGTCTGTAAATAATAAATATTACAGTGACTGATACCACCTCAAATTCCCCTCTGAATGAAATTCATCTGCTCAGCATCTTGAATAAGATCAAATTCATTACCTGTATAAAGTAACATAGCATCCCATGTCAAGCCGGGCGCTGACATATAGTTTGGCTGGATCTAACTTATATGCTTCTAAACATGTGTCACGGAAATTTTAGAATATATTCGCAAGAAGGAGAATGTCCGTCTCACAATAGAATTCCATATAATCACGAATCGTCTTACATTCAACTTCACCCAATACTCGCAATGCATGTTCGTGATCGGACTCTGAAACCCCCTCTTCCGTTAATTCGCTATAAAATTTGTGTCTCGGTGGGAGCTCCTCTTCTTCCAATCGCTCGGGAGAATCTAAATATTCATATGGGAAGAAACCTTTCGCCCGCTGAATGTCCGGGTACGAAAGTGGTACTGCCGTCCATCCATCCTCTGGCACAGTCTTTGCCAACTTAGCGAGCGACCTAGACATCAACTGAGCACTGTCCATAAACTTTAGGGAAAAGAAACATTTCTTTGTCTCCCTCTCCCCATCGACAACAATTGAGGCACCAGAAGTAAATGTTTTCATACGACACATAATTCCACCATTACCCGTCTTAGCTATGATATTTTGCTCTGGTTCGTCAACATCCCTGACTTCATGTATTTTTTGTAAAAAAAAAGAACCATCGTATCCCTTGAGGTTGTGAAAGTATATAGGAATGGTTCTTGATGGGCGGCACTTTTCACAATAAAAAGTATCTTTATCCTTCACTATTCGGTATCCGGCTTGATCTTTACATGCAATACAGTTTGGATCGTTGTAATTAGATCTATCTTTCATCGGTTTTATTTTCCAATAATGCGATTTCGAATAATTCTCGGCCCTTTTCTTCATATCCTTTAGAAGTTCTGTAACACAATCTATACCTGTGAATGTTCTTTTACTAAAAACTTTCGGCCTGTTCCGTAAGGGGCCTGGCCATCTATCAATCATAACATACAAAATACAAATTGGAATGTGTCAGCTGGTGCCCTTCTCAATAATTGCCTCAGTATCTGCATACACGACGTAGGGGCAGGGCACCTTCTTCTTATGTCCTTCAAATTGACACACTTCCTTAGGAAAAACTGGCTGAGCAGTGTCTTTTCCACAGTATACCTGATGTATTTCTTATTCTTCTGTTGACGCAAAACCTCATTTACAAACCATACAAATACACTTCCGTCTGTGCACATTATTACGATTATTTTGAGAATTAAGAAGGCGATTTAATTTAGTAATTGGTACATAGTGGCTGCCGTCTTCGCCGACTATAAGTAAGATATTTGCTATTTGATGCCATTCTGTTCCGATACAGCCACTATATAACACAGGTATGTCGGACGGGGCTAGATCATTTTCGTAGATCTGAAATACTTGGAGATTGATGCCTGGATTTTGCTGCTCGAAGCGCTTGAATACAGTCTCATCGGCGGGCGTAGGAAATGGTATTCCATCAAAAAAGTAATCGACCATAAATTTATCACACGTCTTCCAGTTTCTCCTTACCTGTCCGCATTTCTTTTTGCAAAACGTTTCGACGCCCAACTTTAAACTTGAAACGATGGCATACTGAAAGCAATTCTCGCTGCCGAAAGGAAGAATAAGATCGCTCACACAATGCTTATTTTTTAACCATTGGGGAAGTTGAATCGGGCTGTCATGTGTGCGGCCGGCCCCGAGTAAAACTTCTACTAGAATAACTTCAAAATTAAGTATCTCCTCGAGAACGAGACCAGAACCCTTAACATTTTCAATTGTATCAAGTATATGGTCGTAGCAATCTATTAATTGTTGTTTTATATCCGATCCTCTTACATCTTTTTTGTATGTATCTTTTAATTTAACAGGCATAGTCCGTGGGCTGGAGGGGCCCACCGTGCACCCCCCCCCCCACATCCCTACTACATGGGTATTTTTTTTGTTCTTTAGGACCTGCTGAACAAGAAAAAATATGTTAAAATTGGATATTTTGGGATGCACTACCTATCTGGGCTGGTTTTTGATTTGCATGTACCGCAAAAAATGGCGAAAAGTGGGTTGGGGTAGGGGGTATTATATCCTCCCCTACATTAGGTATAGCATGCAATAGCTCAAATCATACATTTTTGGAAAGCTCAGACTCTGCTCTTTATGAGGAACACCAATTTCAGCAAATTTAATTTGTGTACATAGAATAGGACGACTTTAAAATGATTTTTTTTGACAAGTTTGAAATTTTTTACCCAAAATACCATGTAACAATTGTGATTTACTTTTTATTAAGCAAAATTTTGACAGCCTTTTGTGTTTGAATTATTTATTCACACATATTAAACAAGAAAAAAAGTGTTAACATTAGATATTTAACTATACACTACTTCTCTGGGGTCAATTTTGAATTGCGTGTATCTGTATGGGGTGTGTAAAAGCTAGGGGTACGGGTACAACATTATTTCCTTGATGAAGTAAACTGGCTTGAAATGCCATATACCTTATAGTCTTAGAAAGCTTAGATATTGCTCTTTCTAAAGTGCATAAGGTTTTAGTAAAGAAATATGACGTCATAGAATTGGATAACTTTAAATCGATTTTTTCTGGTAATTCAGTATTTTTAACCGGAAGAAAATACGATAACTATTGTTTCCTCCTTATGAAGCAAATCAAACAGATTTATGGATGTTATTTACTAATTGCAATGTGCTGAAGAAGAAAATAAATATCAAAATTGGGTATTAACCATGCATTATTGTCTCTAGTCGCTAAAATAGCAAGTTTTGCTACATTGGTATATCGTGAATGGGCATTTTATTGTTATGCAATAAACTAATGAACAGCCTTAAAAAGAAGACTTTAAAATGTGCACACATAGTCATATTACCATTTTCTCCTTCAAGTAAATAGATTATTGACGACTGTCTATTTTTATAATTTAATTTTTAAATATTTTTCTATAAAATAATTTTGATAAGACGTATTTTGAAAATTGTCTATTCCTCCTTGTCTTACCTTATACAGCAAGCATTAGTAACAATCCATTAGGCCGAGGTTAGAGGGGCGTCTAACGTGCACCTCCCCCCAACCCACAGGATAACAAACCTGTAATTTTCAGAAGCCTTGGGATCCCAAGAATAAGAAATGGGATTTTAACATACAAAATATAGGGACTCAATAGCTGTTATGGTCATGTTTTGAAGGGTACCACAAAATCACGATTTTGTGACCCACTTGGATTTTTGTCAAACCTGTCTTCTTGTACGTGATCTGCTGAGCTTACTGTTCACTGACCTAGGTTATGGGGTATCATTAGAAAGGTAATTTATTCTTCTTGAAAATAGTATATAGTAATATGCAATATCTTCTATAATTTCATGAAATAGGGCCATAATTTACCCCATATCCCAAAGTTTTAAGTATCAAATTACTGTCAAAACTAATCTATATTCCACCAATTATTTATCTATACATAATACAAAAGGCAATGCTTTGTATTAACTTTGTGTTATTTGCTACAGGTACATGTTAGAAACTTGGAATAAACTTTTAACAGAATAAATATTGGGATCCTGTAGCTGTAACAGTCATATTCTGAAGGGTACCGAAAAATCACAGTATTACTGTCTCGCATTCGTTTTTGTTAAACCTGTCTTCTTGTAAGTCTTCTGCTGGGCTTATTTTGAACATAACGAGGCAAATGGGGTACCATTCTTTAAAATGATATGTTGCAATATGCAATATCTTCTATAGTTTTCATGAAATAACATCAAAACTTACCCCATACGCCAACGTTTTATGTCGCAAATTACCATCAAAACTAATCTCAAATTCTACCAATTATTTTCCTAGACACATCACAAAAGGCAATTCTTTGTATAAAATATATATTTTATTTGGTACAGGGACATGTCAAAAATATGAGTTAGACTTTTAACAGACAAAATATTGGGATTGAATGACTGTTACTTGCATGTATTGAAGGGTACCGTGAAGTCAGAGTTTTACCGACTCGCATATGTTTTTGTTAAATGTGTGGTCTTGTAAGTTTCCTGCTGAGCTTTTTTTACCATAGCCTAGCTTATGGGCTGCCATTGGAAAAACAATTTATTTGGCTTTAACATGACATATTGTAATATACAATATCTTCTATAGTTTTCATGAAATATGACTAAACCTTACCTCATACCCCAAAGTTTTATGTCGCAAATTACTGTCAAAACTAACTTAAATTCTACCAATTATTTACTTAGACATTATACAAAGGGCAATGCTTTGTATCAAATTTGTTTTATTTGATACAAGTTAATGTTAAAAACTTGAAATAAACCTTTAACAGAAAAATATGCAGATGCTGTAGCTGCAACGGTCATATTTTGAATGGTACTTCAAAATCACAGTATTGCCAACTCGCATACATTTTTGTTAAACTTGTTTTTGTAAGTCGTCTACTGAGCTTACTTTTTAATATAGCGTAGCAAGTAGGGCATCATTAGAAAGGTAATTTACTATTCTTTAAAATAATATATTGCAATATGCAATATGTCTTATAGTTTTCATGAAATAGGACCACAACTTACCCCATACCCAAAAGTTTTATATTCCAAATTACCGTCAAAACTAATCTCAAATTCTGACAACTATTTACCGGGACATAATACAAAGGGCAACGATTTGTTTGATACCAGTATTTGTTATTGTGTCTTGGTATCGCCTATAACTAATTACTTTGTCGGTATTACGAATTTCATCTTCGAGGAGAACGCCGAATTCTTTTCGGACTTGCTCTGCGCTGACGGTATCGCCCACTATGGTACTACGAATATTTGCTTGTGCGCCAAGTATGCAATATACGTAGGCTTCAAGGCTTCCATTGAGGCGGGCGAGACCGGCCTTTGTTAACCCCGAGTTTCCTTTCAGAGGGACGAAACTATTGTATTGACCCTCCGATCCATCATTTCGGAAGAAATAATAATATGGTCTGTCTTTGTCAGGCAGTACATGTTTTTTCTTTCCAAAAATGGTATGTGTGTAGAAAACGCCACCGTCGGCGGACAGGAAAAAGTCGTGACCATTGTATGTTGCTTTTGGCTGTCAAACGGGACCACGATTAGTGTAATATTCATAACCATAGCCAAGACCTTTATTTTGACCTTTTTGATATCGAAAGTCGGACTTCGTTGGGCTTATATTTCCAAATTCTGTACATAGAAGTTCATATTGGACAAGATTGTACGGATTGTAGCCGGCTTTGAAGACATTATCGTCTGGAAATGCAACGGAAATTTCCTGAAGGATCCGACGTACTGTAAAGTATACATGAAAACGACAGAATGATCGTATTTGCGGCGGAAATTTTTTATCAAAGAGATTGGCGAATGATATATCACAACCAGTGGTGCTGCACCATATGGCGAAATTTAATTGCTGGTCCCAGTATTTCATGTCCGGGCCGCCCAACCATATATTACTTTCTTTAGCTGTTCGATGAGTGATTACGTTATCTTTAAATATATCCCGCGGATGAAAAGTAAATTTATCTGTTGGTGTTACATATATTTCTAAGTCAATGAGAATAGGTTTTATGTCGTTTGGTTTGGAAGGAATATCGGCATGCTGTACTGACGGTATATGTTTTTTATTCAATTGAAAAGCAACTGGGAATAGGTCTGTACTCATGATCCGTGTTTCTATATACAGATAGATTTTAATGGAGGAGAATTTTCCATATTTTCTTGTCATATTCCAGACCATGTTAATACTATATTTCGGATTCAGGTTTAAACGAATTTTTTATTTTTTACTAAGAAAAAATGGGGAATTTTATAAAGACATCTGCAGCGGCAAATACGACATTGCCCTATCGGAACAGTTCAGAAGGGGCACTACCAACCGCAGCGTCGGACGCTCGATCCATAATAGAAACGAAACGTGAAAAAATACTCTGTGTCATCGCAAGTGGCCAGAGTAAGTTATTTTTTGGTAGGGAGATTACAATCGAAAGTGTTGAAAGGTGGAATGATGAAACGGTAAATAAAGCCTTCAAAATGTACGAAGCGAAATACAGTTCTCTTATAAGTGATAATATCACTCAAAGTTTCATAGATCTAGGAGCAAGAGCAATAAGTCAGGTAGTTCCAATCGATGATCGAACAAACTATGCCACTGATCTTAAAAAGGATTTTATTCTAAACAGTGAAATAAAAAGATTATCAGGATGGATAGCCGACACTTTTGGGCCCATACTTGCTCTAGTTTCCACCGGTTTAATTACCGGTAAACATTTAGATTTTTAAAAAATCAGGTTTAATATAAAACCCAAAATAAATGGATTCAACTTTGAAAGCACCGACTCAGCAAACGGAAACGCGTTCTGAAGGGGCCCCGCCTACTCCGTCACCACAAGCTCCGATGACTGCCCTCCAGAACGAGCTGCAGCGCAACATAGAGAAAATTACGTTACCGACGAAGCATCCAGGGAGAGTTGCTGCAGGGAAGAAATTGGCAGAACGGAACAAGCAGAACAAGGTAAAGAAGCGTCAAGCTATAGTGCAGTGTCAATCATTAGCAATGACTGAGGTAGACTGTGACAGCTTACCAAGCCCACCACAACAGTGTGATAGCTGGTATAATAAATATTATCTTGTTTTAGGAATTATAGGAGTTTCATTGACTGCATTAGGGCTATATTTTGGGCGTGCTCGAGCAGAAAGTAAGTTTTCTAAACTAAGTCCAGGTCCCTCTACATTGTATAAGATGGATTAATTCCGTAATTATTTTATTTTATATACGTGTCAGCAATCATGGATACTAAAACAGTCGTAAACACAATGTATGATGGTATTGTAATAGCTGGACTTGCAATGGGATATCTAATGATCTCCAGCAAATTTCTGAAAATGGATATGGGCAATCCAAGTCGACCAAATTTAACTCGATTGGCAAAATTAGGCGGTGCGACTGCTGCCGCGGTTGCGACCAAAGATCTCCTTGAACAGAAAAATATTATTCCTGCAGAACCTTATACTTTGTAATGTATATACAACGCGGAGATGATCATTTGGATTGAAAGCAAAATAGGCAAACCGGTTACTGTTAATTTTGACCCTTGCATTGACATATCACAGTTTACTACAATAAGACTATTACAGTGTTCACTATTTAATACATGGTATAACATAACGAGGACAAATACTATAATAAAATATCAAGAAAATGGGCAACCGAAGAAGACTAAATCAATACGTCCAGGTGACTACAATATTGATACACCCAATAAAGAAATTGGGTTGCAGCCCAAAAACCAAATTTGAAAAACATCTGTCAACAAACCGCGTTCTTCTAACTTTGGCTAAAGATGTTAAAGTATTTTTTAATGCTACAGGTAACTTCGCTAACCTCGTCGGTTTCTCAGATAGAGGAGATGACTACCCAGTGGAAAAAAGTACTATGAGTCCGAAGACAGCAGATTTCTTAACAGTCACTAAATACATAGTTCATTTAGATGTCGTTGATGTTACTGGAAATTATGTTTCATTTTGCTCTGGCGAATACATACAGGGGAAAGTATTGGACTGTTTACAAATACTTCCCATCCGGGATACAAAACAAATAGGTGAAAAGGTCACCTATGACTTTAAAAACAGGGGCTCAATTTCCATGCCATTGAGAATAGGCTCAGATTGGATGAGTTCAATGCGTATTTGGATAACAGATCAGGATGGAAACATAGTCAATTTCAATAACTGGCCAACTAGCTTTTGTATTGAATTGCTGTAGCTAACGCATCATAAACCATCCCACGACCAATCCTTCAACAATATAAATCATTTCATATTTCTTTTGCTCAGGACTGGGCTGATAATAATCTGAGAATTGAACTGGCCCTGACGCAGAGTTGGCTTGCGCAACAACTGCTGCTTCTTCGACTATTTCTGCATCTGTATCTCTTAATTCAGCCGCAGCATGAATATCTTTAGCCTGATTTTCTCTTTCCCAATCAGCCTAAAGTAATCTTTTTTCTGACCAGACATTTTTGTCATGTTCAAATTTTTCTAATGCTTTATCATGTCTAATTTTTTCTTCAATAAGAGCCTTACCATTCCCGGAAAGCTTTTGTCCAATAATATTTCCTCCTGTGAATGCCGTTGCATTTAATACAGCACCGAGAACTGTCATTCCTATTGCTGAAGCCATGGTTGTATATTATTACAAGGTATTATTTTAATTTTCACTGTATATACGATAATTATGTCTGGCCCAAGTAACTACGGTCTACGAGCAATTCACGGACAAAATCTCGAGCTCGAAGATCAGAGTGATGTTAAAATTAACAATAATACTAAGATAGCAGGTAATCATAATAAGGATTACGTCCGTCGATACAAGGACCGTGAAAAAATTTCGTTTTATCGGCAGCAACAGTGCAGAAGCACGAACATGCTGTAGAATTTTCTGAAATGAAAGACGTCGATGAAACCATAATAGACGCTACAAAGGCTGCAAATGATCCTACTCCTTTTGCTCTGACATGGGATAAGGATAGTCAGAAATTCATGCCTTATAATGTACCGCGTAACATCTTATATATATTGGATAGTGAAATCGCAGGAGGTGTTGCTGAACTGCCGGGAACTCCAAATGTGATTAATTTTGATAGCAATGTTAACAAATATAAATTGTCCGATTTTCGCCTTTCTCTTAAGCCTAATAACCCATACATTGCACTACTCGGTATACCGGTTCACCTTAAAATTAGTCCTCTTAATACAATAATGTCTTCAGATAATACACTAAGAAGGTGGATAAATGACGGGGAGAATTATTGCTCATATACAGCTAGCAGGGTTCCATTAACTTTATTTTGGGACACCTCTTTAAAGAAACTGGGTCTGAAGAGTGTTGGGGAGGAGACAGCTGAATAAAATTTACAGACTGCAAATCAACAGATGACTGATAATATGAAAATAATTGAACATGGTACAGTTTTTATTAAATGCATAAAGTTAAGTACAGGAACAGATTTTGACAATTTAATTGGAAATATCGCTTTAAAAACAGATTCAAGAACACCTTGTAATATTATCATAACTATATATAAAGATCAAAAAGATTTAGATATTTTTACTCGTACTCAGGAAGAAAGTAGTTCCGGCAACATTTCATTTGTTAAAAAAGATGCAACTACTTATACTTTAGATATCAGTACCATTTATCTAAAACGTCTCATTTTGTTTGAAGTAATGGTCGTCCGACACATTTTAAGTTCAGAGGAAATTTCTAAAATTTTATCTATCGCATGAGCAGGTTAACTCCTGAGTTCAGAAAAAACCTACCGGAACGATTCCGTAGCAAAAAATTTTCATGAAAACCGTAGAATTTCAGACCTCCGTTAAGACATCACAGGCTGCTAAGCAACACTCGAAGCCTATCGGAACGGTATTGCAAAAGTCCTACTGGAAAGCCCCTGCTGGAAAGGTATTGCGCAACAGTGTTCCAGATCGAAACCCCCTACAGTTATTGTTCTGGTAGGGTAGGGGAAAATCTAACATAAGTGTTGCTCCGTAGGAAAAAAAAAAACAGTGAAATTTTACACAACCAGAAGACGAGTAAGGCATAAAATTATATCTATATACTTACATCTAGAAGACAAAAATCACCTTCGGAACGGGCACGGTTCTGAAGAACAGCGTCACAGTCAGAATCTATCAAACAATTGAACTCAGCTGTTGTTATTGGAATTCCCCCGCTGTGTGCTGACCTTAATGTCTATTATATGCCAGTGAGTCATCTGTAAACTACCGTTCCGATAGGCGTCAGTGCCAGCTGTCGCGTAAGTGAGGTGACCTGTATATGAACTCACGTACGCGTATGCCATTTTAGCTACTGGGAGGGGTTTCACTTGTAGCTAAAATGGTGGAAAACAAATTGGTCACAAAAAACAACAATAATATACTACTCACTCAACTTCTAAGGCAAGATATATTATCCCTTTATACTTTCGGTCAGAGACATCGCAAAGCATCTCCACAACGTGAACGTCCTTTTAGAATAGTGCCGAGGCAATGTCATCGATGGTAACTTACTTTTTGTGCAATGATGCGTAGTGGGGAGTGGTTCATACACAAGCGGCAACTTGTTCATTATGTACACTACATGTAATTGTAACCAGGGCAACGTGACGGGCAGTCCATAACGTAGGAAGAGTTTAAGCTTCCAGTATTTAAATTATTAAAATAAATGAAGACTTGATTCGACTTTTTACCTAGTGTTGTGAATCTGCATGTTTGTGTTAGAGGCAGGGGGCTTCACAGCATGAAACTTTTCTGGTTCACTCTTCATGATCATAGTTTGTCAATCGAAAATATGTGGCCGCAAGGGAAACCGAGAACATTCTCATTATTATTATGACAATATTTTAATTTTATTATTACCTCAGACAACTTGCTGTAGTTGACGGAGGTTGACAAGCTCTTACAATCTGCCTCACGAGATCAACTATCGATCGCTGTCACGATCATGGAACGTAACGCTATTAGATAAGGGACCGTTCAGTTTTTATGGCGGGGGCGGCAAAATCCAGGGGGGGGGGGTCATCGTAATTTTGGAATCCACGAAGGAGGGGGGTCTTCGCTTTTTCACTGGTAGGAAAGGGAGCGTCACCACATTTTCAAAAACATAAAACCTACAATAAAGTTCCCTTGATGCCATGGCCATGATCGACCCTCTTTACCGGTACATACGTATTACCAATTCTTTATCTATTTAAACCCAATGTGTAATATAAGCCTGTATGTTGTAAGCTTGCCTCTACCTTAATAATGCAAGTCACCATATTTATTCAAAATTGTTGGTCCTACGTAAACTGAAATATATTTCTTATACTAGTTTGTCACTCCTGTTTGAAATTAATGTGAATTTTCCTCAAAGGTTATCAAACAGATACCTAAATTTAAGCGTACTGACATTTCCTTTCCTAAAGTAGACTGCCACCATCGGATTGTGATTAACATGATCGTGAAATACAATCTACACAGAATGACGAAGCGCCCCCACGGATGTATAAATAGCTCTGTTTCTTTAGACGTTTTAGCTTCCGTGTTTGTGATAAGTGAGGCTTGTGATCTTTCCAAGCTAGGTAGAGATGACTAAACAAAACGTTTTATGTTGGCTTTCATTTTTAATAATAACTTGGCTGTTCATGTCATCTTCGTTGTATCTTGCCTTGTAACTGCTGGTAAGTTGACGTCATCAAATACTGGAACGGGGGAAATTGCTACTCGTGAACAAGTGGGTATATTTGTCGTAAACAGAAATTTCCGCTATGAGAGTATTCAAAGAATGTCCTAAAACGTCATTCGTAATATCTTTGAATCAGACACATATAGACTTGAAAAGCCCATGTTGCTGTATGTTTGTTTATTTACATCCACAAGTTCACTCAGAAGAAAACGTTCATTCCTAAGCAGACTAAAAAGGTGAGAAAAAACTCCGTTGAAATTGGAACGCCAATCAACTGTGAATCAGGAACAATCTGTAGAAATCGTACAACGCTCCCCACATAAAGAGAACTGCGCATGCGTTAGTACCTCTGAAATTATGGGCACCATGTGCGACAAGGCAAGGCAAAAGTAGGTCTGGTTAGTGTTTAAACGCCTGAGTTCATGAAAATGAAATCTATGTTATATTACACATGCTTTGCGGGCTCGAAAAACGTGTTGTTACCCAGCATGAGCGATTAAAAGTATATTTTTGTGACAGTCAACATGCTTCTGTGTTGTTTGCTGACTACTAACATACCCTTAATTGTTATTACGAAAATTTTGAATTTGAAAAATTCATTGTCTGGTTATAAGTATGTCGATCTGACTGTCCATTTTATTTAGTCTCTTTTATACAAAGATTTTGTGGATTTGGTAGTTTTAGTCTGGCAGCCAGTGGGGTAAACCTTGCTTTGTGGTCTTAAGTTTTTTTCTTGGTGGATTTCGTTTGTCAAGACCACCACAAAAAGAAATATAATTACTGGCCCTTTGTCAGCAT
Organism: Ptychodera flava; assembly: GCA_001465055.1. Lineage (NCBI taxonomy): Eukaryota > Metazoa > Hemichordata > Enteropneusta > Ptychoderidae > Ptychodera > Ptychodera flava. The sequence goes on along the minus strand of LD358450.1, from coordinate 30,825 downwards.
TGAGCAATTTGAGAAAATTAGCATAATCAAAATGGCCGCCAGCTTATTGCACTTTGTATGAGAAAGAAGACTCAAATGGCTTTATATATACTGTAACTTTGTTTTTTCTCGTTTAATCACCAAGCAGTTGCTGACGGCAAACTAGAACATAAATATTGGCATATATTATTTGAATTGCATGCTAATTTGCATAATTTCAAGATGGCGGCTAGCTGTAAACATGTCCGGCAGCCAGCTGCCACTGGGGTAAACCTTGCTTTGTGGTCTTAAGTTTTTTCTTGGTGGATTTCGTTTGCCAAGACCACTATAAAAAGAAGTATAACTACT
>LD358450.1:0-27947 GCA_001465055.1 Ptychodera flava | reverse complement strand
TAGTACATGTCCGTGTAGTTTTCTGGTTGTGTTGTCATGCACTTTTGTATCGTAATCTCTTTTGGCTTCAAATTCTGTGACTTTCGTCAATATAATCTGTTTAATTTGATATTGCTCTTCCCTTTCCCCTGTCTTTATCTAATGGTTTTATGGTAATGTTATGGTTCAATTTGATAGTGTTTTAATGGCATTTTTTCTGCCTATGTTATGTTAGATTTGGTTGTATTGAAATGAATTTCGGAATTTTCCAGGGATAAATTTTAAGCCTCTATTCAATGTTATTTCAGGAGTTAATAGTTTAACACAATTGGAACTAATTTGGGATAATTGGATGGTGACGTAATGTATATTACACACTTGTTTTTATAAGTAATTTGTGATACTGCAACATTCAGCTATATGGCACCGAACACTTTTCAGAAATTCGCAAAATATGAAAATCCAGTTATCCCAAATTAGTTCCAATGGTGCTGTTCATATTCCGAGAGATATTTTAATACATTTAGAGTTCTTAGGGATTTGTATTTGGTACGCCTGTTTGCGTCTTATTTTTTGTTTGTTTGTTTCTTTAATTAATTATTTTCTTTTGCTTCCATTATCAGAGAAGATTTCCTCTGTGTGTATTTTGAATATGATGGCCTGGCCATTGTATTTCAATGGTAGTATTTTGGCTGAAAAATTTGGTGGCCTTGAAAAAGAGCCCTTTGGTTTGGTTTGGGGAAGTAGTTTTTAGTACGTAACAACTTATATTTTGAGTTAATGTGTAAGTTGTTATTTGACTTCTTCGAAACGTCCGAGGAGCTTCTTTGCTTGTTGTACTTGGTCTCTTTCTGTTACAGATTGTATTCCTTGTAAGACTGTATGGTAATTTCGTTTGCCAGTTATTGGACCGGTCGGGCACGTGTATAATGTTGAGAGAGCTGTATGACACACGGAGCCTACTTTTACCTCGTTGTAGACTATAGTGTCCCAACACTGTGTCCAAAATTATAGAAGACGAAAATATTAAACATATTACGAGTAACATAGGAAAACACTGAATATCCGCAAAAATAGTATGGTGTGTGGAGCTGCCTTCCCCTTTGCCGCACCAAGTCATTTAGCATTCATTGTAACATTGTTTATAATCTACTTTTGTACAGTTCAAGCCTTCCTATAAACTACGGTTTATGTGTTAATGTATGCAAATTAGTATTTAAATTTATTCATCTATGATTACTTACCTTTTTTTAGTTGAAGCACTAATAGAAATGTGCTTTTACCAGCAAACTTTAACAGTATAAAGCCTACTTCTACTGCTTCCAATGGTAATTTGTGATAATTTGGCGGCCATTTTGTTTATGCTAATTATCTAAAATTGCTCAATACTGACAGAGATCCAGTAACTATTTTTTTCACTTTGGTTATCTTGACTAGCAAAATCCGGTTTAAAAAAAACTTAAGACCCTAACACAAGGTTCAGGACAAAAAGTGGATTTGGCTGCCGGACTATTTGTAACAAGATGGTAAAGCGTGTTAGGTACACGAGGCGCCAAATGTAACAAAAGTAACACACACACTTCTATTTCAGAGACAGAAGAGATGGGAAATGTGTAAAGAGAGGAATTGTCATTATATATATATATATATATATATATATATATATATATATATATATATATATATATATATATATATATATATATATATATATATATATATATATATATATGTAAACTTGCGATGTACAGATAGCTCCCAGTGTTGTTCGTAGTGTGGTTTAGTAATAGCGGATGAATAAATAAGCACACCTCTACTGATCTGGTTGTATATTTAAGCAATAAAGCACACCCATCGACTGTATACCATGAGATTTTGACCTGTTCACGACATATTTGCACGAGCGACAGCGAGTGCATATATGAAGTCAACTGGACAAAATCGAGTGGTGTACCGTCGCTTGATGTGATTTATTGCTATTATATCATAACAGTATATTGAAATTCTGGCGTGGAAGGTCTCAACAATTTTTGCTCAAGCTGAGAGCTCGCGCGTATGCCAGCCGTGGTATATCGCCAATATACCACGCTTGTTTTCGAGTCTCGGCAAATCAGATCGCTGTATTTGCGTCATCAATATACTTGTATGATATAATTTCTCTTTATTCTGTCGGTAAATTTGACAAAACGTTTCGTCCTAAAAGTAGGACTTCATCAGGTTTAAGATGACTACAAAAGGAGAATACAGACCAAAACAGAACGATGTAAGGCTAGTGTTGATTTTCATTAAATGTTGAACGTACTTTAAAGGCTGAGTAAATTAGAAAGTTACAAAAGATATAGAGTATGACAATTCTTACCATTTATGTGTGGCTCATATTGAAAGTAAGAGTTATTTATAGTGGCTGTCCGACTGCGCTGTGAGCAATCGTTATTTACATTTTTGGTCGAGCACAATTAGCTCAGAACATTGCGGCCGTTTGGTGACAATGTACCCCTATTCAAGCCTAAGCACATAGCGAAAATATTCCGCCTGGTGTTAACTCATAAATATTCATGAATACAACAAAGTATAAAGTAGTCCCCAGGGCACACAAGGTGTCATTCCTCACACAGCCAGGGCGCCGACGACAACGAGCTCAGGGTGGTTTCAGCCTCCACTCTTCACACCACCAGCGAGGACGCTGGTTAATAGAAGGTGGGAGAGTGTACCGCCCTTTCCTGTAGAGATTTTATATCGAAGCGTCCCTCACGTGGCCAAGGCGTGTTAAGGTCATCGACTCAGAATGTACGAGAAGCAGATAAGAGATAGTGTGATAGTTTGAGAACAATCGAGAACGGGATATTCCATGGTGTGATCTTATTTAATCTTAAGTAACTATCAAAGACTGGTGGGAAAATTACCATGTGATAACTTTTGTAATTATGTAAGATTTAGAGATGCATTTAACTTTGTAAAGAAATTAGACTAGACGACTGTAGATGAGACCTTTGACGGTGAACGATGCGGTTGCCATCTTGTAATAAAGTATCCGGTTGTGTTACAATCTACATATATGTGTGTCAGCTTCAGTTACTGAGAGAATAACGATCCAGACTGGTACCTCAACTAGTAATTCTCTTAACTACAAGCGCGACAACACAATTGAGCGACAAGTGTTTAAGTGTCTGTGTTTAACATATGAGATCGTGAAATTATGTAACAACCTTCTTTTTGTTTAATTATGACAAATATATTCATTTTAACCAACATTTTCTCAGATAGTAACTTCTCTGTAAGCTTTATTGGTAGTGATAATATGGACGCAAAGTCCGAAATAAACTCCAAATAAATAAATAAATAAATAAATAAATAAATAAATAAATAAATAGCTCTTAAAGTCAAATATTGCAATGTAAATTTCATGAATATGGGGCCAGGCGCATATAACTCTAAGCTATTATTCCTGGCGCCAACATTTCCCTTTTCCTCGTCGCTGTGTAATAAGACGTATATTAGTACCTTGTAAACTTGTATATTTGAAGTTAAGTAAGTCAGTAAGTAAGTAAATATTATTTCGGAGGGCTAGGCCTGTGAAGTTTTTGAATTACCAAAAATTGAGAAATAATCATTGCACACCGCAAAAAATATAAGAACAAAACTCATAACAAAAAATTGTAAAGTTATTCAAAATATTACACTATTCAGACAAATTTCATTTAAAAAAGGATACAAAAATTCATAGCAAATATCTATGTAATATTAAAACCGTATACAATACACTAATTGAGTAAAAGCTCTCTGCCTAGGCGCTACGAGTGTGAGGTTGTAATCGTCCGCGTTTAAGGGTACAGTATAGCGGCAACGATTAATACCGCCCTCACACTGGTACGACATGAGATTTCCAGGAGCCCAGCTATTTTAGTTCGGATTTATGGATTTTGTTCTTGACATAAATACAATACAATACAATACAAAACAATACAATACAATACAATACAATACAATACAATACAATACAAAAGACTTATGTAGAACTATGCCGTTACCAAAATAGATAACGTTAATAAAAAAAAGTCGATAGAAAAGTCTTGGACCAATGTAACCAGGTTTTTATCACGAACAATTCTGATTGTAATGGAAAACGAGCACAAAACTGAACTCGTCCCCGGATAGTAAAGCAGGTTTTTTGACCGTACAACACTTCAGGTCAAAAAAGGGATATCGGCAGCATAGCTCTTGCCTTGTTGAAAACCAAGGAATTATCAAGAAGAAAATCCGAACACAAATCTTAATGAAATTAAAACAGAACACGGAAATAAAATTAATGGCAAAACTCAAAAAAAAGTAAAAATTAGAATAGAAATAAAGTCAAAATATTTAATCTTAGAATACGAAGAAAAAAACACCTGAAAACTATAGAATGAATCGAAATATCAAATTTGACTTTAAACAGACGACAGAATAACAAAAAATGCAACCTAATACCAGACGTAAACTGAATGTGCTCACGTGTTTTACAACAGGTTCATTAATAGTAGTAGGCTTCACAGAATGTTGGATATCCAGTAATCAGACTATACAATTTTAGCATTTACTCAACAGAACAACTTGACCTGCTTATGTGTCCATTGAGTGGAAGGAGTGACGTGTTATATGCAAATAACTTGTACAAATTTTTAGTTTGACAAAATTACAAACTTAGTAATTATTGCATATTTTTTTACTGTTATGAAGTTGTGTAAAACAATTGTACCTGTGACCTGTCTCATTTTTAAGTGACAAAACGACGAGCATGGAGATGTTAGGCAACATTTGCAGACATCAGGATAGTCACTAACCAAAACACAAGAACAAAGACAGACATTGTATATTCTGATAGCAGTTTAATTGAACACACGACGTGGAGTGGAAGACAGACTACTGATAAGACTAGACGTGTATACGGTCTGCTGCCAGAGTAACTATCTCTGACGAGGATTTATTGTATTATGTTTTTCAATATTCGTGTCAATAAACCCAATTCATACCAATATAATATACACCCGTGTGGGGTTTGTATAAGATATGCAAATGCAGCCTTAATTTATTCCACAAAAGTAAATGCTTTACACCACAATTAAATATCTGTCGGATTAGTATCTGCATTAGATTTCATCATATTTGATGCAGCTATTTCGGAGTTATATGATTAATTACAAAACTTCATAAAGTATGCAAATGAACTCTTTGTTAACTTGACACTGCAAAATGCTTCTCAGTACAAAATATATTTATCAGATCAACATTTGTATAGATTTCATTGAATTGGATGCCGTAATTCAGAGTTATATACATGATTGAAAAGTTCATTAAATATTGAAATGAACCCTATATTAACTTGACACTACTAAGTGTTTTACACCACAGTTAGATATCAGTCAGTTCAGTATCTGAAGCAGAATTCATCAAATTTGGTGCAGTTATATCGGAGTTATTGACTAATTATAACACTTCATACAATATGCAAATGAATTATTTATTAACTTGACACTGCCCTATGCTTCTGAGTATATTTAGATATTTAGCCTATCAGATCAATTTTTGTTGCATGTATCATCAAGTTTGGTGCAGAACTGTCACAGTCATGTCACTAATAACAAAAAAGTTCATTAAATGTGCAAATGAGTGGATAATTGACATGATATGACCCTCACGGTATCATCATAATGTTTTGTGATTGTCATCTGTGAAAAATTTCATGAAATTTTGTGCAGTATTTCTTAATATATGTCTTCACTGTCATTACACTCTCAATAGGGAAACCATTGTACGGAAAAAATCCGATATTGTATAACTTCATTAATATGCAAGCCACACTAACCAAAATCTAATCAGTTCTTGCAAGTAGCATATGCTAACTGTCTATTAAATCTGATTTAAATCCGTTAAGGCATTTTTGAGTTACCGTGTAAACAGACAGACAGACACACACACACACACTAACACACACACACGCACACACAAACGGACAGGGCAGACAGACATCTCTATGACATTAGCCCACGTGTTCACACACGTGAGCTAAAAACGATCGTATTAAGATATACATCGGAAAAATTATTTCAGATTACAAATTTGCCTTTGAAACATACTGATACTGCTATTGCTATTGCTCTGATACGTTATTGTAAGAATATTATCGCAAAACATATTTATAAAAATCCTGCAGCAACCTCATGTGTCACCATCTTGCTGTCTTTTACTTCTATATACCTTTATGCTTTATTTCATACCAAACAAGTAACAAATGAGTTAATGCCACGTTTAGGGCTGTCATCTTAAGGGTTTTATGATTTATATAAAATACGCCGAACATAGTGCTCGCTCATTTATGCAAAAATAACAGTTAATTTCAATAATTTTAGAATGCAGATCGAAAAGTCCCCTTATAATAAATCAAACTCTCCCTTTTGAATCCAATCTTTCGCTCGCAAGAATTTAGTTCATAAAATCCTTTTACACTTACGATAGCAAACAAGTGACCTTTGCGGAAGGAAATTATTCATGCACACGTTGCAAAAAGCGCCCTCGTTATTTAGTGCGCCACTTCCAAGCATTTTGTTTGTTCTTTGCTGCTTGTATCATAAGGTGCAACGTTCGTCTGACAGCGTGCTTGTCATCGTTCGTTAGTGAGAGGTTCCTCGTCGGGTTTGTCGTACTTTAAATCTTGGGATGGCGTCAAGGGTAGTCTGTAGATTCTGCAAAGCTCTTTTTATATCGATTGTATTGTTTGTAACTGCGAAAGGTGAGTAAAAATACAAGTAACTGAAGCAATTCATTAATTTGCTTTTACTACAGTCAGCTTCATAAATTTACTTTTTGAGCATTGTGCTATTGTTGCGAGATTTTTCTTTCTTTCTCAATAGGTAATTGCACTACAATCTATACAGGGCCGAGCGAGACCATATCATTTATTGGCTATCCATCTCAAATGAACTGCACTCTGTCCCAAAAAGATGCCAATTCTTTTTGGGCTTATCGCAATGACATGGGTTTCCAGGTCGAAGTAATAATTGGAGAAACGGTGCATGACGATAAGTATGACATTATACCAAATGAGACCAGTGGAGGATATATATATAATCTTTATATGGATAACGTAACTAGTTCCATGGACAGGGATCATATTTGTGGAGTATTCGCAACAGAAGAACGAGAACAAGCCATGCTGCATGTTCAACGTTAGTGTTATTTATATGATACTTTTGAAATTAAGTCTTTGTAACGTGTCGCAGTACCACAAAAATAGATTAATTGTAATTAAACACAACAACACGCAACAGCTAGATGATAATGCTACTTTTTCTAAATGGCTGACATGCAGAACATGGACAGTATTATAAAATCACACAACAAGCGGATCACCCAGCGCAATGACAAAAAAAAAACTCACTGACGTATGTAAATGCCGCACCAAGACCAATTGCCCACTCCAGGCAGCTTGCCAGTCTAAATCTACAATCTATAAAGCTACTGTTACAAGCGATGCCAATGAGGCGAAACATTACATCGGTCTAACTGACAACACATTTGACAACCTTTAAAATGGTTTGTACTGAGATTTCAAGTGACAGACATATCTGTGCTGTTGGCGTATGCCTTACTTCGGAAAGATTTGACATTATTTACATAGCATGTTTTAAATGTGTTGTCAGTTAGACCGATGTAATGTTTCGCCTCATTGGCATCGCCTGTAACAGGAGCTTTATAGATTATAGATTTAGACTGGCAAGCTGCCTGAGTGGGCAATTGGTCTTGGTGCGGCATTTACATACGTCAGCGAGTTTGTTTTTGTCATTGCGCTGGGTGATCCGCTTGTTGTGTGATTTTATAATACTGTCCATGTTCTCCATGCAGCTGTGGCTTAATTTGACTGTATTAACAGAAATACGAAAAGCCAGATTGCGGCAATCCGATTTGCTGGAGCCGGTGTTTATAATCTCAACAAGAAGACCTGCGCCCTACGCAAAAGTTCTGAATTCGCGCAAATTTCGACCGTGGAACTTCAGCTTAAGCACTCAACGCTCCCTAATGTCGAACATGTTAACGGCTTGAGATTAATTTTGATTGGTAAATTTTAGTCTAGTGCCGCTCGATAAACTCAGTAATGAAGAGTTTGAATAAGCAGCGACGGCGATGTAACAACAACATATTTTAATACTTTAGGCGTTTATTAGACTAAAGTTCTGCAAGTGAAGTTTGATGTGTAATCGCGATATCGATGGGTTACGTCACGGCATTGCATGGAATCAACCATGCACGCGCACGCGCAAACGTTCTTTTCTGAGTTTGTGTTAAAGGCAGGGGAGCCTATTAATATGCCAAAACTGCTTCGATCCTATGTTCAAAGCGTCCAAGAAACAATAGATAAAAGTATTCAAACAGCTGCCAATCACGAGGGGACGCGCGACTGAGCAAACGATCAAACATTTATTGTTCACACCACATTAATTACCATGTCAACAATGAATAAATAATTATTACTACTGAACAAAATACTTGACCAACGGTTACTGAACAAGAGAGTCTCAGATGAGTTTAGACACAGATTGACTGCTTCATGGTTTCAAGCAGATAGCTTTTCCCTGTTTGTTTTATGAAGCCGCGTACCAGTATGCCTATGAATGGGCGATGTGTATGTTGGCCTGCAGTATGATCTCTTTTTGAATCATGTTATGGCCTAGCTCTGCATACGACACTGTGTGCTCCCGGCGTTACACTGCCTTCTACCACAGCTCTGCTGATTGCCATGGACAAAATCGCCGACATGCGGACCCGTTTTGGACTGAACACGAAAAACTACTTTTCTAACTAATTTCAGCCGAAATCAACTCGATTCTCATCGATGCATATCTAAATTACTCAACCGCTCACAGACAGTGAAAAATTGCTATCGTGACGACCAAAACCGTTGTTTGCTGGCGATGCACGATCCAAGTGCACTGTCAAAGGCCCATGCAGTGGCCCATTCCAACTTTTCCCCACACAGAAACTGGGCAGTTTGGATTATTCATACCTATCTTAATCCTACTGTTCGTAATGTTTATGTCGTAAACACATCTATCGCACACTTTTAACACCTTTCCCGGGTTCTTGAACCCGGTTGCTCAAAATTGGCTGTTCTGGCCTTTTTGATCACCCCTCTTAAAATACTTGGATAGTTGACTTGGAAAACAATTAAAATTAAAAGTTTCATTAGCAATTAAGCCAAACACCGGAAACATTGAATCTCAAGCAGTTTTTTTATGTTTTCGTTTCCGGCCTAACGGCCAGTACAGGGCAGATAGGCCTATTCTCTTCCGGACCACCCCGGCCGCTTCCGCAGACACACGGTGCCCTGGGGCAGCTTCTTCTACGTTGCACGTTGCACACCCTCTCAAAACCTTGTCACTCACCTATATATTTTTATTGAGTAAATGCGAATGTATTTTCAAAGAGGAGACTCGCAGTCCAGTTGCTGTGATGTACTTTAAGAAAAATTAAGACGTTTACAGGAAAATTCAGTTTAGGCCACCCTCGGCTTTTCCAGTAACCGCGAGTTACTGGTAGTGGTAGCCTGCGGTATTTTATGCACTCAAATACGATCACGGACGTACCACGCACGTACAAATACCACGATAGTAAGCTTACGATGTCGTGTTGGCCGCTGTGTGCATGTTTCATTCACAGCGTTCCCGACGAACATATCACTGCACACGGGCACGAGCTTTAATAGGCGGCTTCAAATTGTCCCTTTCCAATGAACGTTAATGTTGTATTTGTAGTGACATGTGTGGAACCAACTAATTTGTCATGCTTTGTAAAGAGTAAGTGACATGTGTGGAACCAACAAATTTGTCCGCATGCTTTGTAAAGAGTAATTTTAATTCATTGCTCTTGTGTGGGGGGTTGTCAACCTGATGTAATCGCAAATCCTCAGATTCCCATCTGATATAAGTATGTACGTAAACAAGAAAAGTAAACTCATGAATTTTAATAGACGTGGTGGCTATGACCAATTTAAGCCAGATTGGTCACAGCCACCACGTCTAAGTCTGTGTGGGGAAAAGTTGTCATGCGGTCATTGGATACATTCATGCGACGGGGTCGGGGCGATAGAACTAAATTGTGATTGATTGATTCATCTCTGCCGGAGTTGTCTAAAAAGAGACACTTGCCATAGATTATAGCATCACATGTTGACCGTTCAGACTGAAACATGATGAAAGGTCTGAAGGTTGCCGTGATGTCGTTCTTCTCTTTACATTTTTCTGAGCTTGTTTTTAATAAATTTCTCTAATATTATCTGACGTTTTTTTTGAAATCTTTGTCTACTTCTCTTTCAAAACCAGGGCACAGTCTACCTTTCAAGGTATACTGTCACCTGTTCCAATTTTGCCACAGTTACCATAGAAGGAGAAAATCTTACCAATCATATATTAAAAGCGGGTAACCGCTTTTTAAAAAAAAGCGCACTCACATGGGCATTTTGAATACCAAAGAACACCCCTTTTTGACCATATATGGGCATATTTATAATACAGGTGACTGTGTACCTTCAAGTCTGGGCTGCTTAACCCTCGTTCCAACTAGGGTCCTGGATAACGACATTTTTCACTTGTATTTAACTTAAGCATATTATAATTAGGTTATAAACGGTACGCTCGGGTATTTGGATGCTTCGCTCGGAGATTATATCCTGCCAAATATGTTAATTTTCACCCCAGATGTCTTTTATTCGCCAGCAAATACCTTTGCTTTTTATTTATGTATTTCCAAACGACGGTGCCATAAATATCAAGCATTTGAACACTAAAGGTATTTTTTCACATAATGCGATCCGTTAAGAGTATATCATAGACAGATTTGTTGGTTATTAAAATGGAAGTCCATCATAACACACACAGAGTATTTATTACTTAGCTATTCATGAAGTATGTAAGCACCAAAAATGTTTTGTCAATCTCGTTTTATAAGCCTATTAACGGTAATAGATATATACCATATTTTATAAATTATACAAGTATTGACTTCCATTTCGATCGTCTCCATTAATCTCAAAAATCAAAAGTATCCTGATTTTTATAATATACAGTACAATTCATGAGGTATCAGTAAACATCCAGTAGAATCCAGCATTAAGAAACATAATGGATTCCCTTAGAATTAAAAATGTTTCTAATAGAACCGAAAATATAATTCATCCTTTGTGTATTCGGCTCTTTTGATATATTATATATTTGACAACTTAGACAGTGCTGGCATCCGACAACTTGCCACCAAACTGCAGACGATGCCAAAGTGACCAAACCATTATTGGTACAAATCAAACAGAACTATAGGCATTTTTTTAGCTATGCGCGTAATACCCTAGTTTACCAATTAGCCATTTTTGAGGGGGTTTTTTTGTTGTTGTTATTGGTATTTTAGTTGTTTGTTGTTTTGTTTTAATGAAAAAAGCTCTCTACTAAACAGAAAGCGTTTCAATGAAGCTCTTGGGTGAAATCGTTGAAAAAAAAATTAATGTTGCCATACCCATTTCTTCAAGCTACCTCCAAGACGAAAACTACAAAATTTAGAAAATTCATGCAGTAACGATAACATCGACTTCTCCCACCAGGAAATGATGCCATACGGCGTACTTGTAAACTTCAGTATTTATACCCGTATCCAAATGGGCGACACATGATATATATCGCATACAAATAGGAACCACAAAAATGGTATTTCCTAGGACCACAACTCAAAAAAGATAAAACCGTGTATTTTTTTTAATTAATTAGGTGCATATTCCTTAGTAAATTATGTTGATAATATTTATCGAAGTGCAGTGCACTGATACGTCTGTGCGGTATATTTGCCGGTGTAATCACTGGTTGGAGTGTACGATAAATGCGATTATTATGATTTGTAGTTTTGTGACATTTGCATAGAAGGATCAAGGCAAAATGATTGCTGATGTACAGCGTGCTCGGATGCTTATATCTAATTGGTCAATTGTCACTATATACAGCATCTTATGGAGTCTATTTGTATTATTTAATTATAATGGAAAGATTCAGGCACCGAATTGGAAAATAGCTTCCAACACGCTGCACGCCAGCCCCAAATGATCGTTAAGGCATGACGCCTTCAATATGATAAAATTGTAGGATCATAGAACCAAGCACAACACGTAGCTTAAATTACAATTATCCGGCTTTATAGGGGAGATTTCTGTCTAAAAATAGTCGAAAAATGTACATAAATTGTTATTTGAAAGAAAATGAAAACTAACTATAATTGTTATTGCAAATTATTGTTGTAGGGTAATGTATATTTTGTGATTTTTTTTTATTAATAGCAAGAGGTCCATTATGCGAACTGACCCCATCACGTTTTGTAGTTGCCAACGAAGTAGCCATTTTTAACTGCAGTACTGACAATGTAATCCCGCCTGGTGAACTTGTATGGTATGCAAACGGAACCGAAGAAACCAGAGAAAATAATTCATTGAGTAATGTGTGGTATCCTGTGTTTCGGAGGGAAGACAATGGAAAGATTGTGAACTGCCACTTAGAACATGAATCGATTCTGCCTTCAGCCGAAGAAGCAGCAAAGTGTGGAGAAGACATAATACTAGTCGTACAATGTGAGTTCTTGTCTTTTTACTTCAATATGTTTTATTGCCAATTTGTATTACAGGTGACATATTTAATAAAGTTTGATAAGCGACATAGACTTGTGTAAATTTGCTGGTCCAGTTCTCGGAAAATAAAAGGTTACAATAATCATAAATGCCAACGCCAAGTACGTTTGGCGGGAAATTCATTAATAAATCGATTGTGTGTCGACCAAAATAACTAAGTTAGCAGGAACACGAAGCGAGTCAAGTTTTCGCATGTCCTGACTTAAATGTCCTGACTTAAATGTTTCACTGTACTTTGATGTACATTCAGAAAATCTTTCGATTTCAAATGGTGTTTTTCCTGATAGTCTAAAAGTTGCAAAAATTACCCCTCTTTATAAAAAAGGTTGTCCATTTGATGTTGGTAATTACAGGCCAATTTCAATTCTGCCCGTCTTTAGTAAAATTTTTGAAGCAGTTATCAACAAACAACTGGTTTCTTTTCTTGATAAGTACGATATTTTAATTGATACGCAGTATGAATTTCGAAAAAAATACAGTCCTAAGTTGCCCTCGCTGACATTGTTGCTGATCTTATAGAGAAGATGGACCTTGGCTATGTAACATTAGGTATTTTTGTTGATTTGAAAAAAGCCTTTGACACTATAGATCATGATATCCTTCTTCACAAACTACATCATTATGGAGTGCGAGGTCCATCACTAAAGTTATTTCATAGTTATTTAACAAATCGTAATCAATTTGTAATTGTCAATGGTAAATCTTCTTGTTACAGGCAAATCAAATGTGGTGTACCGCAGGGTTCCATTCTGGGTCCGACTTTATTCTTGGTATATATTAACGATATTTTTAATTCAACAGACTATTTTAATTGTAGACTTTTTGCAGATGATACAAATATTTTTAAATCTCTACGTACCCAGAATGTAAATCTTACTCAAATTAACGCCAAATTTAACGAAATTATCAGTTGGTGTATGGCCAACAAACTCACAGTCAACGTTGACAAAACCAATTATTTGATCATAAAGACACCACAGCGAAACACCACATTTGAAGGAAATCTGTCAATTGGGAATGATACAATAGAACAAGTTTCTTGTGCAAGCTATTTAGGAGTTACAATATATTCATCTTTGTCATGGAAATATCATATACGAAAGGTCATTGAAGTAATTACACCCAAAATTGGTATCATTACACGACTAAGACACTATGTTCCAAAATCCATTCTCATTCAACTATATAATGCTTTTATCTTACCTCATATAATGTACTGTTTGGAAATCTGGGGAAACACTTTTTCCAGCTATTTAGAGCCAATTTTTCGCCTTCAGAAACGGATTGTTCGCTCAATTACCTTTTCTCATTTCATTGCTCATTCCGAACCTCTGTTTTACAAACTGAATATTTTAGATATCTACAAACTGAGTAAATATTGTACTTGTATGTTTGTTTATGATTTGAAACATAACAATCTTCCTCATACAGTTGAACACTATTTTGAGATTCCAAAGCACTCGTATCCAACACGATTAACACAAGTTGACAATTTTCGTATTCCAGGCTCAAATTTGACAATTTCACAACATAACATTAGGTATGCAGCTGTGAAACACTGGAATTCGCTTCCTGAATATCTCAAACAATTGTCAAGTAGACAAGTTTTCAAGTCTGCATTGAAACATCACTTACTGGATTTACATTAAATCTGTGTTTGTTTCTATCCTCCATCACACTTAAACTTGTACCGAATAGTTATTAGTATACTCACGGGCCATGAACTCGACTAGTCCTTTTAGACTATTTTCATGGCCCCCACCAGATTTTACAATATTGCAATGTTCTTTTCTTTGACTTTGTACAATTTCAGTAATACACAGTTTTCTGATAATTTTCATTATTGTACATACTGTGAAGCATCTGGTGAAATAAAGCATTCATTCATTCAAAAAAAAAAAAAAAAAAAAAAATATTGAACATTGCCTTTAATTGTCTCTCCCAAAGATCCACCAACTGTAAAAATAATCAATGCAACAGCGAATGTGACCTTTGAAGGAGAACGTTTCGAGGCTGTGTGTGAGGTTGAAGAAGATGGTTATCCTCCCGAAATAAAAGAATTGTATTGGCGTGGTCCAAATGATGAAGTATATAATACAAGTAATTTGAAAATAGAAAACGTCACGAGAGCACATGGAGGCACTTACAGTTGCATAGCAGGTAACGAATATGCAGATGGAAGGCTTGGAGAAGGCTTAGCTTCCCTAGGTCTTGACGTACAATGTGAGTAAAGTAATTTCCCTTTATATTATCTACGGATGTCATAAATTTTGGCGATAATCTGCTCCAATCACTTTTACTGTTGACGATGATTTCATTTGTTTATAAATACTTGTAGTTAATACATCATTTACAAAAAAATGATGATTAATTAACATCATAGGGATTTCCATGCCTATGTTTGAATCTTGTTTACTGGGTTTCGTAGATGCACCGACCCTGGATGTAAAAATCAACGGGAATGCGAGTGAAGACGGGTTGGTAGTTGAAGGAGACTCATTTTTCATCGAGTGCATAGTCATAGACGCTAATCCACAACCACACGTCATATCATGGTTCGACTGGAAGGGAACAAAGGTCAGCTCATACGAATGGATAGAATTCAATGCAGTACAACGAAATCAAAGCGGTAACTATACTTGTGAAGCGACGAATTCATTCTGGGATGGAACGATGGGAAACGCAACGACTGGATTTTCAATATTTGTGCAATGTAAGTTTTAAATTTATAATTACATAGCTTTCAAATCTTTATTTTATCATCGAACGCAACCGACGGCATGTCACGAAGGAGGGCAAATTATATTTTGATATGTGATTAAGACTCAGTTACCTCACATAGTTGCCTAGATCACTTGCTCTATCTTTTAAGTTCTGTAAATACATCCCTTGTAGAGGAAGTATAGCTGCTTTTTGAGTTTGCAATTATGAATGTCTAAAAACATACAAGCGATCAAGCGTTTAAATTCCTTTCCTGCACAAAGAGAGACCAACCTCTGACCAGAATGCACAACAAAGTTGGAATTGTAAACTTCAGCAACAAAATTAATCACACAATTGCGTTTCATGCAAGTGTACAGAAGTAGAATCCAATATGCCAAGTGTATATCCAGGAATACTTTGGAAATCGTAAGTGTTTTTTTAATAAACGCCATGCTAACTTTCTTTATCTTGATGATTCGAAACGATAAGAATTGTCAGATGGATTTTATTTTGTTGCTCATTGGTCTTCATGATTTTTTTTTCTAAATTATTTTTTTTTCAATAGATATTCCGGAGGTGAATGTTACTATTACAGGTAATGCTAGTTCAACAGGGAGAGTCATTGAAGGTCATTCGTTTAATGCCGAGTGTGAGGTCCTGGATTCTAATCCATCGCACAACAACGTAACATGGTTCGACAGTAATCGTACTGTTGTTTCCCCGGATGGGTTTGTAAAGTTCGAAGACGTAAGGAGGCGACAGTCAGGCGATTACACGTGCACTGCAACAAACACTTTCTATGATGGACGCACTGGAACTGGTACTGCTATCATGAATGTTGATGTGCAGTGTAAGAAGTAGACATTTTCCTATCATATTATTTTTTTCTGAAAGACTTATTTGTTCGTGTTCAATCTGCATTAAAGGTAGACAATCACACGTAATCTAAATATGCCCTTATATTGTCAAAGGGGCGTTCCTTGCTTTTCAAAATGTGCATGTGAGGGCACTGTTTTTAAAAAGCGGCCACCCGCTCAAAGTCACTCTATGATTGATCAGATTTTCTCTTTCCATGGTAACTGTTGCAAAATTGGAACAGGTGACAGTATACCTTTTAGGCTATATGTTCACTTCCGCATCTGTAAGAGACATGACTATTTCTGTAAATTTCATTGAGTTTTGCCGTTTGCCCAGATTCCAGACTTGCTTTTCGATATAAAACAGAGAAACATCGGCATTTTCTACCTCTATGTGCCGTACTAAGGTATGATATGCCGTATGGGTTTTTCTTTTAATATATCATTATAATCTGTCAGTGCTAAACTCAGAGGAGGCTCTTGTTCAGTTAAATCGGGATGCCCTGCATGTACGCTTTCATCTTGAAACCAGAGACGTCAATCAAAACAACAAAATTATGGCGGTGACTCATGTTACTGGTTTATTCAGTTTTTCTAGCATGCTTGCATTCAGCATCGCAGGAAAGATGCATATTAAAATTATGCTATAATATGATAGAGTGGGGTTTACAGTTTACCTAATAGTATGCTATTACAGCAAATTTACTGCATTAGTATTTTCTAAAAGGAATTGAATACCAACAATTGTATATACTATACATTTCAACAACATGTCAGTGCCACCTGCCGTGCTATCCACTTCCACCTCCGCAAAATTGGACGCATAAGGAAATACTTGTCTAAAGATTCCTGTGCTACCCTCGTCCAGGCCATTATATCTGCAAAGCTGGATTACTGCAATTCCTTACTATATGGTTTGCCTGACGCTCAGCTTCAACGCTTACAACATGCCCAAAACACAGCAGCCAGAATTGTTACACTGACCAGGAAATTTGAACATATTACCCCTGTCCTTAGGCAACTTCACTGGCTTCCGGTATCCTATCGCATTGTCTTCAAGCTTTTGCTCCTAACCTATAAAGCCCTAAATGGACTCTCCCCACTATACATCAGGAATTTAATCACACCTCATTCTTCATCACGCGTTCTCCGTTCATCTGATCAATTTCTTCTGCACACACCTAGATGGAAGATGACTTCTTATGGTCGCCGCTCCTTTTCTTCAGCAGCTCCAGTTCTTTGGAATTCTCTACCCATTGACATTAAAACCTCCGCTAACATTAACATTTTCAAAAGACGCTTAAAAAGTTACATGTTTCAGAGAGTCTTTCTATGAACTCTTAGCGCCACTGAGCATTGGTATTTACCTTTGGATATTTGGCGCTTTATAAATTTCTTAGATAGATAGATAGATAGATTTATTCCCGAAGCATGTGAGGGGCATTTAATGGATTGGCTTCGTCTATTGATAGATTGATAAATATTTTTGGGATCCTATTTCTGCCAGATCCACCAGTTGCTACAATCAATGACGAAAGTGATGGCAGAGTTGTCGAAGGACGAGAATACACAGGAAACTGTTCTTCTGTCGCTAATCCAGCAGCCATCTTCTCTTGGAGAAATCAAAGTGGATTTGAAATCCACAGAGGCGCTTCACTTTATCTTTCTGATGTCAAAAGAGAAGAAAGCGGGATGATATATACTTGCACAGCAACAAACACATTTTGGGATTCTTCGAATGGTCAGGGAAACGATTCAATCACACTCGACGTTCAGTGTAAGCATTTCTACAACAAATGCTATTCCCTTGATACCATGACTACTTATGTGTTTGCAGCTAAGAGTTTGTTAGATCTTCATCATTTCGTCTTCTAAGGTCTTTATGCCTAAAGAAACCAAGCGGATGTACTTTATTTTCCTTAATTTTTTACACCAGTGTAATTCTTAATTTTCAAGTCAAAGTGATACGCTCACGTTTGATAGCATACATACATACATACATACATACATACATACATACATACATACGATTACTTTAAACGCGATATTACAATAGAATATTGACATGTGTATCAGACGGGCGAAGAGAATAAGTCGACCTTCACGTAAAATAAACTATTGTGAATTTATTTCGCAGATAACCCAGATATTGAACTCCACGATTTTGGTCTCTACGAATCAAGTCAGGTCATCGAGGGGCACGATTTCAGTGTCCTTTGCATAGCGGACTCTAATCCAGAGGTGGACTGGATTGTCTGGGACGATTCAGCCACCGATGGTGAATGGTTAAATTTTACATCTGTTGAACGAAACAATCATGGTGATTACACTTGTACTGCGAATAGTACGTTTTGGGACAACTCGACTGGAACCGGGAACGAACGTATTTTTATCGACGTACAATGTAAGTCAAAGCTGCATGGCGATTGGTTCCGCCTTGTATTTGTTTTATTCATGGACTTCCACACATTCTACGAACCCTTTTTCATATTCTCTTGACGAGCTCTTAATTTGTAAGGCATCTTTATGTATGTCTTTAGCCTTATTAATTGAGACATTTTCACTTAAAAACTCTCCCGTACAGAATGACGTGCTATTTATGTACATTTTACATTACATACACACGTAGCCAGATTTATGGAATCAGATAGAATTAAAGCTGCAAGGAGCTTTGGCGGGGCCAAAGCAGTTAACATGGTTTCAAGTTCTTACATTGATTATGTTACATGCAAAGTTTGAGCTTGAAAAAGTCTTTTTGTTCTTGTAAAGAAGGAATTTGAACATCACCAGATAGTTACTCTACGTATTGATGGTTATCGTACGTTTTACGCGAAATTAAATATGGCAGCAAAACTACTGACCGATCCAATTGCCTTTCATAAACTTGACAATGCTCAGAATTGGAAAAAATATTAGTAAAATTTCAGTTTATTTGGTGTGTTGCTTCTGGAGAAGATTATTTTAATGATCAACTTGTGATTTTCGCAAAATCCAATATCGGTGCCGAACCAGATGTCCAAACCAAATGGCTCTTCTAAGCTTGGATGTGCTTACACTGAGGATAATACAAGTAAATTTTCAGTTCAATCAGTGAGTTAATTCTTGAGAAGAAGATTTTTGAAGATTAAGATAGTATTTTTCGAAAATCTAATATGGCGGTCAAGGTCAGGTGACCACAGGCAGTTTTGTTTGCAAATTCTAAAGACCTTAGCTCATGCATATTATATTAAAAAATCAAATTCACTAGACCCTAAGGTCTTCAGGCGAAGCAATTTTCAGGTTTTCGGAAAATCCAATATGGCCACCAAGTCACGTGATTAATCAAAGTTGTAAGGATAATATGCACGCGTGTACTTATTAGTACCTATTATCCCTGCAAGTTTTAGAGGTTTACCTTATGTGCTTTCTGAGATCAAGATGACAAAAATGTTACGGAAGAAGAACATGAAGACGATTTAAGCTGCAAGCAGCCTTGGTGGGGCCGAAGTGGTGAACATGGTTTTAAATTCTTGTACTAATGATGTTATGTGCAAAATTTAAGCTTGGAAAAGTCTTTTAGTTCTTGTAAAGAAGGATTTTGAATATCTTTTCATAGTTATTTCAATCGCAATCGTAGGTTTTACGCAAAATCCAATATGGCGACCAAACCAGTCGACAGATCCAAATGCCCGTCGCAAACTAGAAAGAACTCAAACTAAGGATTAGACGAGAAGAATTTCAGTTAAATCCGTGTTTTGGCTCTGAAGAAGAAGATTGTTAAAGATTAAATTGCGATTTGCGCAAAATCCAACATGGCGGCTTAACCACGTGACCGAGCCGATTGCCTTTCACAAACTCTAAAGAACTGTCACTGAGAATGACACGAGTAAATTTCAGTTCAATCAGTGTTTCGGTTCTTGAGGAGAAGATTTTTAAAGATGAAATTGCGATTTTCGCAAAACCCTATATGGCATCCACACCACATGACCGATAAAGTTGCCTTTCGTAAACTTGAAAGAGCTCGCACTAAGGGACCGTCTCATATTGTCGCAGAAGTTCAAAAAGCGAATTTTATTTGTTTAGGGGGGGAGGGGGTCTGACCTCCATTCAATTAGTGAACTTCACTTTCGCACTTTTATTTTGTGATCACAAGTTTTCGTGTGTTTATTTTAAATTAAAGAAAAAAATGCACACTCGTGCCAACAACTTTGTAACTGTTTCCATCTCGTTCGTTCCCAAAACACAATTTACCGATTGTAACATTGTATCCTAAACCTTTCATTCATCAAATTATTCAAAGACAAAAATTATCATTTTTTAAAATGTGCTAATTATAAGCGTCTACTCTAAACTAGATGTCTTTATTCTCACTTGTTATGCACCAGGTCATAGTAGTTTTAATATGATTGAACACGCCTGGGCCCCCATGTCGAAGTTTCTCGCCGGAGTGACTCTAGCTATATGTCTACCTGGTGAGGAAAAACCACCATGTAAACAGACTCAGATATAACCGAAGCCCAAATTCGCTGTAAGGAATCAAAGCAAGTGTCTGCGACAACGCGATCAAACAGTCAATGCATACTGGAACGGCCAGAACTGGACAGGGATTTCTATAACAAAAGAAGGATATCCGTATTTTGGGTAAATCGCCTGAACCGTATGACGATCATAGATTACTCGGATGTTACTGTATTTGCAAGTGCTGGCATTAGGCCATTGCAGACCAAGCCTCGGTTTGTTTAATGTTGTAATGTGGCAAGGGGAATACGTCTTTAGTAGCTATAGCAAAATGCAACATTGTACTCTGAGGCAGACATGATTATTTCGCACTTTGAAGTTTCGTTTAGGGGGAGGGGGGAGGGGGTTTTGATCTAAACGAAGAAATTTCGTTTCTTGAACTTCTGCGACAATCTGAGACGGTCCCTAAGGATGACACGAGTAAAATTTCAGTTGAATCGGTGTTTTGTTTCTGGAGAAGATGGCGGACAAACCACGTGACCGATCTAAAGTTCTTTTGCAAACTTGAAAGATCTCATGAAAGATGATACATGTGAAGTTTCAGTTCATTCGGTGAATTGGTTCTCGAGAAGAAGATTTTTTGTGGCTACTGATTAAGAGGCATAGAAGTAAATTTTATGTCAAAGGTAATCGAGTCACGTGGCATTTTGTCAAAAATATTTACTTCCACAGATATGCCTGTGTACCAAAACCTAGAGCTCTATCTCTATAAGCCAGCCTAGAATTAGATATGTACATAATTAATGAGAGGTGCGATGTAGCACAATAAGGTCTACCATGCCACAAAATATGAACTTTATAGCTGTTGCGGTCACTGATTTATACGCATTTAAGTCTATTCGAGGTCAAAGATCACATGACACGTTGTCATAAATATTTACTCCCATAGATATTCCTGTGTACCAAAAATCAGGGACAGTTGACTCGGTTACCACAAGAACCGGTCCACTCTACGACACATGCTCGTTTAAAGTAAAAGTTATAATTGCAACGGGAGCTGCGACATTACTATTCATCATAGCCGTCATCATCATGAAGTGTATTAACCGAAGAGGCAGCGATCAGGAGGCATCTAGAGAAAGTCATGTGTAAATAAAAATCATTTGGAGCAGTGAAGGAGATATTAACCAGAATGAAAGGCATTTATAGGTAGAAAATAACTATCGACGTCTCCAAGCGTGTGCTCAAAATATTCTTATTGAATGTTTTTATTTAAATCGCAAAACATTTTGACATTTTTAACATTCAAAATTTGTGCTGTAAATATGTATGATGCCCACATTATGGAGATAAATATATGAATTTGTTTTGCTATTGATTTTTGTTTATTAAGGACACGTAGACTGGAACCTTATGTAGCTGAGCAACAAGAACATTTCAAACCAATTGGAACTAATTTGGGATAATTGGATCTTTATATTTTTTTAACTTTTCTCAAACGAGTTTGGTGCTCTAGAGCTGAGTGTTGAAATATTACAAATTACTCTTAAAAAGCAAGTCAAAAGAAAAGCAGATGAGCTGAATTTCTCTAGAAATCTCGTTTTGTTCGATAATCACTTATTACCACATTTGTGTCACATTGACCGTTTCAGTTCAGTTATGTGGAATATGTAGACGGAAGGCACCATATTTTATTTTATCGTATTTATTGTTATGTAATTGATTAGCCATTGCGATTATTCCAGTTAACAGTAAAATACTAACACCACTGTCAATATGGTACCTCATGCTAAAAATACAAGTGCACAAAATGACGCCCACCAGGAAATAAGTTCGACGGCCGCCCAATTAGAAGTGGATAATGCAGTGCTACCTTTCACGGATTAGAATTCATTTACTATTTTCTCAAACTAAGAAATAAACAACATACATCAAAGATACAACAGATGGGCCTAGGCCCCTAAGAAGAAGAAAAAGAATATTGAACTCCAGTAAAATCAATAGGGGCCCACGACACAAGGCTTGGACCCCTAAATATACAATATGAGTTGTGTTGGCATAAGCTTAGGGATTTTACGACGGCTATCAGTCTCAAAAAAGCTGGAAATCATGGTTAACATTTGATGTTTAAAAACAAAAGTTTAAAGGCCAAGTTTAACCGGTTGTTATGGAATTTATTTCATTTACTGGTAACATTGACCCCTGAATAGGGTCACAGCATAAGTACACCAGGTTGCAGTGTACTGTGTCCATAAAACAGACATAATGGTTTATTAATGGTAGGTCGTAGAAATGGTACTAAACCTAACTAATAACACAAACCTTATTTCCGCATTTTATTGTCTTGCAGACCCGCCTACTGTAAACGAACCGACTGTATTTTGTGTCGAAAACGACTTAGATGTCAACATCTCTTGTGAAGTAGATTCGAATCCATCGCCCTCGTTTTACGAATGGACAAGAAACGGCGATTTACTTCCAAGCCTTGAAGGTACTCACGTCATCAAGAAAGCGAATCGATCCGATTCGGGCAATTACACCTGTACTGCCACAAATGTGTTCTATGATGAAAGCAATGCAACTGACAGCGGAGTTACAAAACTCACAGTCCAATGTAAGTCAGCAGATTTGTAAGAATGTTTTCGCAATGCATTGATATAACTGGAATAATATGTATGTCTGATCATTCATTCACCATCATCATCGTCGTCATCGTCATCATCAGCATTATCGCCATTGTCGTCGTCGTCGTGGCCGCAACCTGATTTAAACTTGGAATTTAAAGATAAGATATGTCAAATGAAATGTATACTTCAGACAACTGTTTAATCTGCATAAAGTGCTGTCAATTAGAATGAGCTGACGTAAATTGGCTTGCTCAATGAGAAGCGCCGGCCAAGATTGGCCGGAAGCACACAGCGCAATACTTGACAGGGAATATCAATTATTCGGGATGAGCAATCAGTATATGTCATTAACAAGTTTGCGGATACACGCATATGATCGCATAGTACGATCTTCGTCATGTACAGACGTTTCTGGTCTGAAAGCGTACAAGCACAAATGATTTGCTTTTTTCATGCACTCCGTCGTCTCAGAAAGTTAAACTCCGTTGCAGAACTTCATACGGTATGATTATACCAATGTTCAATACAGGCTGCATATTGAAAACTGATAACTTTTCTATTAGTTTCTCATAGACGCATATGCATAGTGAACTGGCATTTACGGATGAAATTCCAATTCCACATTTTTTAAACACACGCATTCCGAACAGGCCTAATGTGATCACGTTTACTTTTATAATTAAGGATGCGACTCAGGTTCATCTACACATATTTTCACATGGAAAAGTGGTACCACACCCGACATGAGGTACCTTTTATTAGCTCAGCCACCGAAGAGTTCAGAAAATGTGTTAGTTTTTTCAAAAAAGTGCGCATATGATTGTTTTACTCACAAATGCGTGTTTTTTCGGTTTTTTTTACTCAAAAAGTGTAAATACAAATCTCCAATCGGCCTTGGTGATCTGTTTACGGCAATCAACGGCTGGGTATACTGGGCAAAAAACCGTGTCCCGGATTTTTGAAATTCGCTTTGTTTCACTTCCAGGCCTTTTATCGAAAATCTGAGACATGGTCTTTCAGATATATTCATTCACTGTCTACAGGTGAAAAATCAGACTAATCTGTGCACGCTACCGACTTATACTTATTAGACAAAAACGGAATTGAGAAAATCGACGATTTGTTTAAACGACCAATGCATCACACATTGTGGCCAATAAGTCCAACTCGCACACTCTTTTCCGCGAATTGTATTACACGAGTAGTTGGTTGAAATACTTGGCGTCAGTTTTGTGAATTAAACGTGTTTGAGATTGCAGATCGTGTGAAAAAAAAGAAATTGTACACTGAACTGATAAATGCTTGGTGCTAGCAGTTGGTAGTATTTACTAGACAAACGCAGAAGGGTATTTAGTGATTAAATCCATTTGTCGAACGTTTACCTAGCATATTAACTGCATACTGTAATCTCAACGGTTACAATCTGGTTACCGAAGTTCATGGTCAAGATGAGAATGTCGAAACTTGTGTAAAATAGTCTATCCGAAGGAGACCTTTTTGCTGTCGTCGCGTTGGGCATTCATTTGTTCTTTACTCAAGTGGTCCACTTCCTGTCTCGCGATCGGCAGTTTATGCATGTTCTCTTTGAGAAATGATTGTCAAGTTCATGTTAGCGCCGACATCTGTGTGAACGGGGCGTCAGTTGCTGGATTTCCTGCCTCAAGATAGATGAATACATGTAACACCTGACAACATAAAAGTGCCAGTCGTAAAAAATGCGTTTTCCTAGCTTTTGCTCTGTGCTGCAGACTTGTCGTCCTTCGTTACGACGGGAGAGGTTGACTAGTGTTATTTTTTCAAACTCTATGTATATGTGTTCTTGTTCTTGTAAAATGCTGACCGGACCGATCGTTGTATGGTCAGTCATTGATGGACCGTCGTCGTGTGCAATGAATACGTATCTTCCAGATAGTTAAAGAAGTTCCGCAGAGCATGAATACAAGATGCTTGCTATATTTCCTAGTGCAATTTTGCCTTGCCTTAAATCAATCTCACATAGCAAACATTTCTAGTTCGGCACTTCTAGAAGTTGAGCCGGGTTTGTTTAACGTTTAGGGTTAAGGTCAAGCTTTGGAGTCTGCGGTTTATTGACTAGTTCAGGCAACACAATTTTCCACAGAAATCATTTGTGAACTCTCGCAATCCAAGTGTACTTTGACGTAATTTATGACGTTATATTTAAAGAAAGAAAAGGCGTGAGATAAAAAATTATTTCTATTTCGTTTTTAAAAATTAACAGATCGGCGAACTTGCTCTCGTCAATGTGCATAATGTGTTAATATCGCGTGTTACTGGTTAAGGTTTGTTCAATGTTTGTGTAATCGTACCTGAGCAGACACGAAAATTCTGCACGATAGAAAGATGAAAATTCGAGTTTCAAATATAAAAGAACACGATACTAACACCAGGCATGTACAGCCAGAGAGTTAAAATTGTCGTAACTAAGCGAAGTTTCATCTCGCTCAGACTAATTTTAGGACTCGGGTATATATAATCAGCGTAGTCTACTATGTTTGAGCCAGCGGTTCTCTCTGTGGCCTCTCAGCTAGGTGACTGATGCCGTATGTTGTGGGTTCGAACCCGATTGAAAACTAGCCGTATTTTCTACTCTGGGTTGGTAGCTTTGCTGGTGGACAGAATTGTCCCCGAGGTTATCGTTCGCCCGGTTAAAGTGATGTATTTGTTGCTTCGCTTCGATAAAGTTTGTATGTGCGATGTGTGAAAGTGAGCATGCGTGAGTGAGTGCTTCACGAACTCTACAACGTGTGGAGCGGTCTCAGTCAGAAAAATGTAACAACTTAGCAGGCTATTGAACCACTCGTTTTGGAGTTGAGATTTAGCCGAGCGGTTCTCTCTATGGCCTCTCCGCTAGGCGACTTGGGTTCGAACCCGATTGAAAACTAGCCGTATAATCTCTCCGTGTTTATCAAAGATATCATGGTCGATAATCTGCGACCGTAAAGACAAAAGGAAGATAATGGCACGCGGTGTAACTAATAGTTTACCATTTTAGTAATATTTTCAGGAATTTCCCGGTAAAATATGACCCAACACTTCTCGTTAAAAGAAAGGCCACGAAATTTGAAATTAAAAAAACTATTGCTAAAAGTGACCTTTGAACCTTAGTTGCATCGTTAAGCGCATATAAATGCACAGGTAGAGTTAATTTTCGTTGGAAAATTATATCATTAGTTTCCAATCAACGTCAGCGTAAAGTAAACTCAAAGTTTTTTTAGTGAAATACTAGCGTTTATTATTGGAAAATTTTGTTTAATGGCAAACTCTAACCAGATGTTACCATAATTCTTCTTTTCAGATTTGTCAGACGTCAAAACGTCAGCCACTCCATTGCACAACATCACAGAAGGTAGTGACGTCACTATCTACTGCCAGGCTGTCAATGGGAACCCAAACCCTTACAAAACCAACCTGACATTTGAAGGCGAAACCATTGCAGAGTGTAATGGATCGGCATTGTATCACAAACTCACCAGTATTTCTAGAGAACAAGATGGCAACTACAAGTGCAACGCCATGACTCAATTTTACGACAAGAGAGAAGACCTTTCTACTGACGTGTTGGAAATTATAGTCTTCTGTAAGTACAAACATATTGCGAGACTATGTTTCAATATTACACTGAACGGCGATTATTTTAGGTCACTCAAGTTTTAGTCATGAGTTGAGAAAAAATGATGAAACGTTGTCATGTGCCACTGTACACGTTGGTCGGTGAATAAAGGGACAAGAACCTTCTTTAAATTGTTTACTTTTTTGTTCGTCCCTTGTTATTCCTTAATCATCGAGATATAACAAGAACTGGTCAATATTTTGTACAAATGCAGCAAGCTGAACATAAAATTATCAAGTATGATTTGGGAGTTACGTTAACGTTCTGGAAGCGTTATAATCAAATGCGACTTTCTTCTACCTACCTCAAGAATAGGAGCAGTGCGTTATAAGCTAATGTGCTACTTGCACATAGAAAGACACATTGAACCACTTTAATTAAGGAAGAGCAAAGAAGAACTGTAAGACTGATCGTTTGTCGCAGTAAAGACACTAAAAATCGTGGTATATATTTTCAGACTCGGCTCGCATCTCTTCTGAAGAATCCCGTGTTTACGAAGCGAGTGTGGGCGATGACGTAAGCATGGAATGTACAGCCGACGGAAATCCAAGTCCGACGATTAGATGGTTCAACAACAGAAACCAAACCTTGTCCGATGACGACGACAACATCAGAATAGAAAACGTGGAAGGTGAAATCACAAGTACGCTTACGGTCACGATTGGCGGTGACTCTTTCGGTACCTACATATGTGAGGCCTACAACTGGGTGAAACCAAGCCATTACCAATCTATGACCATTAATGAAAAGGGAAATGGTAGGTTTCACAACGTATGAATGACATAATACGTTGTTACCCGTTTAACATTCAGTGCCCAATTTTGTTTAAAGTCAGCAAATTTGGGTAGCTTGTTAAGGTTCCAAGACAAGAAATTGACCATTTTAAACCAACAAATCTATAATGTTTAATTTGCTCAGAACCCCCATAAATTATATGTTTTCGGAAAGCCTAGATATAGGGAAACAGTTTGGTTACCATAGTGTCACCATTATTTACATAACTATCACGTGACAGGTAATTTGCA
>LD358449.1:81278-92439 GCA_001465055.1 Ptychodera flava | reverse complement strand
TTCAGACATGGATCTTCAGGATATCGGTAGCGAAGTTATCGTCCAAAATGGTACTCTGTACCGACGCGTCAGGAACTCCATCGACATGGTCGGCTCAGCATCGCGGAAATGACGTAATGAGGTATATGGAAGAATTCATCATGGTCGATAAATAAGTTACCGACTATCAGGAAAAAGACCTCAAAACCATAGTGCTGAATTTCCTGAGTATCAATGGCTGTTCTCTCGTACTCTTACTAACGTGTATAGTTCAAGTTCTTACTGGCAATATCTATTCTTTCAAAGACCTAAGTCAAGCACTTTACAAGAGTCTGATAAAATGTCGTAAAATGCGACGATTTTGAACTACAAGTGCTGATATCCCATCTGTCATCACTGATCATGTCGGTTTAAATGAATTTATCCGTGACGCAGTGAACCCAATTAACTTCCCATTATATTGTCAATACTTATTAAAATCCAATGGGAAAGTAAATCCATAGTTTCAAAGACTTGAAATTAAGAAGCCTTTCGTTTTAAGAATATCGGGAGATGTTAAGATGAGATCACACTAGCATCGCCGATGAAAATGATGACATCATGTTAGATTGTGGACACAAACCTTTGCGCACATGCGCATCAAGAACCCTTCAGGTAGTCTAATCTAGTCAAACCGAATCTCTTCTGATTATTCCCACTGAAGATACATTTACAAACAAGGAGATGAATTCTTGCATATCTTGGTTAATCTGTTAATCTGTTCTGTTTAAGCTGTAAGGCATGAAGGCATGAAAAACAACTGCTTATTGGCATCAAACAAAATCGACATGCGTACTGTGTATATTTATTCACTAAAAAATATTAATTGTACATGTCTAGTATACAGAAAGGAGAATACGTGCATGAGATTAGATTGAAATATTTTGACGATTTCCTGGAATTACGTATTGTTAAAATTAATTTTCCAGCTAGCTTACCATTGTCGTAATAACATTTCACTGGTACATAAATATGGTGTTTTTGCAGCTTTCGTCTGACTTTGATATCGCCTGTGCAATCTGTGCTGTCATTGTGTCGGAAAATATGCTCGATACAATGTTTTATCCTATGTTCATAAAGATCTGTTGATCAGTATCCTTACAGATCGTATATAATTTGCTACATTTATCCTGTTTCATTCAGAAGTTATTTTGCAATGATTTGGTCAATGCAGTCTAGTATGATTTAATCACGACAGTCTGGTATATGATTTGGTCATTGCAGTGTAGTATTCGCTGACATGATCATCAATTGCAGACATAAATGGCTTCCACGGGCAATTAAATAACTTGGGTGATAACATTGATGGCTCTAGTGTACGTTGAACACTGTGTTTAAATATTGAAATTTGATCGTGAAATGATTTTGGCGGGCAACACAAATGTATCGGCCATCAATAAATGTTGAGTTTACTCCATGATAACTGTCATTGTATTTCTAGTGCTGCGTCCTGAAAGACCTGTCACTTCGCTCAGTCTGCTCTTCTTGCCATTTGTAATTTGAGTTTTTCTCAGCCGTGGAATACTCTTCAAAATTTTTATAGGATCCGTCTCGAAAGGCATTTCAGTGGAACTATATTTCGTGCAAACGTTACAGTTACAGTACAATTTTGGCAGTAACTTTTCCGCCAAAAATGGCGCCACCAAGCTGGACGCAGTCATGTCTATGTATGGGAAGATCTCTTTGTGGTATTCTTCCACCATTTTCCTGTTACAAACTTCAATGCAGGCAGTGCAGCATTTTGGACCCAAAACTTCACAGTATTGACCGAGGGTTCCATACTGATGTGGACATTTGAAACTGCGAAGCAAATACGGATACTTCCTCGTCGTCAGAAACGTCTTACCATGGATACCCTGGTGATACCAGTTCACCTGCTCTGTCAGGGCGCTTTTCTGTCTCGTTTTCGGCCGATAGTGATATATCCTATCTTGCGTCGGGTTGGCGCTCCCAGTAACATGAGGGGTGGTCCTACCGAAAGCCTTTCTGACATATTTCTTTTCTTCTCTGAAGCCAATTTCAAAGTTAGTCTGCGCGGTTGCTGTAGAAACGTTTCCGTGACTGTCCCACCTGCAGTAGACAAGGAAAATTATAAATCAATACGAATAAATCAGTGTCGACTGTCTGACCACGCAGTGTCCACCTCCCTCTCGTAATTGTAAGCTTGTCAATAAGAGAGCAAGATACGTTTCGAATAAATTAAATCTTTGGATCTTAAAGCCCCATTAGTTAGATCTTTTTCGCAGTTTTACAGTGAGGTGGCCCAAAATCAAAAGCAACCGATGTAATAATGCCTACCGATGTGTGACCTCAGAACATTTGCAACTTGTATTAAAACAACTCAATTATTTTCGACTAGCTAGTCATATATGGCCGCCGCGAGTAGATACGCAAGAATTATGCGCGATCGATCTTTCACCAAGTATAGAAATAGCATTCATTTTCGAAGACAATATGGCTAAATAACGCGAATCCAAAACATCTCTCTGAAGACTGATTGTCGTTTTGGACAGCAAAATGCAAAAAGGTAGGCCTACAGGTAAACCGGGCTTCAGTATGGATTATCTGTAATTATTACAATGAAATCAAAGTAATGACACGATGTTGGTATTCTGTCATTGTTTTTAAATAAAGATGATGAAAAACCTGTGCTTTTACATCCTCTTTAAGACTTCGCCTCCGTCTTTTTAAGTTGTATTTTTCGTAAAGGTTGTTGGTGTGTAATATGGCATGATGGTTACTCGTGCAATGGCGTGCAAAATGGTATCAAGCACAGAACATGCGTTTACGTAATAAAGTACGCCCTCGTAGACGAAAGAAAACTGTGCGTATCATAGTGTAAAAAGGGTACACTACTGCGTGCAAAGTATGCGTTAGTCCATTATCGATGCGTTAGTCCATTATTGCTATTATTTCAAAGTTTTGGCCATGCCAGAGAATTTGCACGTGTAGGAAAACCACAATACTAAATTGTCGGACACATTATCAGTAATAATCTTGGGGATGACGTCACATAATTCACTGATATGGACAAATCTCCTAGGCTAATGCTAAAGTGTGTGCTACTCGAAGTGCAACCTTGGTAGTGATGATAAATCTGATTTTTTAAAATCATCAATTTGGACCAAGTCTCGATGGACTATTCTTTGACAAAATACAAATATGACGCTTCAGCCTGCTAGTAACGACCATATTTGGATGCCAATGGGAGATTGTTTGATGTATTTCCTGTCAGACTGTCCGATATCTAGTTGTTGACGATGGCCTGCACACAGAACGTTTTCCGCTATAGTACATAGTGTGTTCATCCAGTAATCTCCGGAAAGCCATGACTTATCGTATTTATGCTTCCTTCGACCAAAAGACACAGAATGTTAAAGTCGCGCACTATTTGAAAAGTGAAAAAGATGGTCAGAGATTTAAAAAATACGATAGGTTGACATCCTTACCATCAACTCATTTGGAGTTTGTTTTCATCGGGTTTTCTACTCTCACTTCTATTTTGTATATCTGTCTATATCTGTCCATCTGTCCGTCTGTTTATCTGACTGTATCTCTCTGTCTTTAGTTGTCTGTCTGTCTGTCTCTCTATCTGTCTGTCTGTCTATCTCTCTCTCGTAATTCACTCAATATCTCTTTGCTCATACACACTTTTGTCGAAAGATGGGCCATGGACAAATAAAAGTTCTGTTTTCAGTGATCAATAATGAGTTAATGTGTAACCATTAAAAGGTAGTGTTATTCCCGTAGACACGATAATTCAAATTGGACTTACTTGTATGGGTTATTTTTATGATTGTAGATGGAGTACTTGTCGAATAAGTTTTCCTTGGGATTTCTGGCTCCCCGGAACACCCAAGATTTCTGTGTCTCCTGCAAAGACTTGATAGGTTTCCTTGAATTGTAGCTTTCCTGGGGAAAGACTCCCTTTCCACCCTTCCCGAATGTTGAAATCGCTGTGTCGAATGGCATGTCAGCTTCTATAGTTGCTGTGACACGGCGGAGAGATTACACTGTTGAATAATTAATATGTAAAATTACATGTCAGCGTCCATGCGAACTGAATTCTTTATAAGCTTAATTGACACAAAACACACCATGTCTAAATCAGTCCTTTCGATCACAATTTTGGCAGCAAACATATTTTCCTTTGTCTGGAACAATACGTGTTTCTAAAGGGTTCACCTTAAAAAGGGATAAATTTGCTGTGAGAAATGAAAGTAGCCCCTTGAGTAAATAATTTATAATTTGTAAAGTGCATGTATGTGTGTTTATGTAAATACATACACAATGTCATATACATATATTGTGTTTGTATCTCTCATATATATATATATATATATATATATATATATATATATATATATATATATATATATATATATATTCTCGTATTAAGATTTTTCAAAAAGTGATAATCATGGTGGAATTTGATTAAATAAAGGTGAAAAAAATATTGCTCTCACATATACTAAATACACATATTGTTAGAACGTAATTTATTTGTTTTTTAAATCGAACTTGAACCATGAATGACTCAAAACAAGTAAATACGCTGAACTCAAAATACATACTAGATGAGCTAGTATTCTAATCATTCTTCTAAAAGTGACCAAACGTTGATCTATTCAAAGCTTTTTTCGATGGCGATATGTAATACAAACAATATTAACAAAGACCGCTTTGTTTCATGCGTGTTTAAATCGATTTGTCGACAAACCTGGCTTTTGTCAATGTTTGTGCCCGCGTAACAGAGGTTTTTAGGTAATAATCATTAATTTTCGTCATAACATGTGAAGCCAAAGCAGTTTTTAATGATGATATTCCAACGCTTTGCGATCAGAGAAATATGACACGAGCTTTTTCTGGCCGCCGCCGAATATTGACAGTTGTTTAGCTCCTTCTGTGTACACAGTGTAAGGTTCAGACAGTAACAATGAAACATGAAGACAAAATGAATTATTAATCATGTTTAAAATGGTCAACAAAATACGCAAAATGTCTAATTTTATGGTGCTTCATACGTCACAAATTCATTATTATGTGTTCTGCATATAGAGCGCAAGTACTGATGGACGTACAGTGATGCAAGTTAATGCAGAACTTAGAAAATGATGGGGTCATTTTGTCTTAATTCTACTCGCTGTTACAAGTTCTGTACAAGTACGTAGCTATATCTTTCAGAGTTACTGCTGCAAGTTCTCTTGAATACCAGAATAAATATTGTTAGTATTAGGAGTATGAGGAGGGTAGACTTTGTCTGACTTAACGCAGGATTTCAGATTTTTCCAATGTGTTGATATGCAGACAACTTACATATTCTGTTGCAGTAACTACATCCTAATAGTAGCACAGTGCAATATTGTACAGTACACACGTCAAGGAAATGAAAAGTATACTCACATATTGTTATGAGACCGACCATCAGCGACAGCCCGCTAGCGCTGTGACGTAATGTTTTGCATAAACCAAAGTACATCTGTTTTCGTCACATTTGACAAAATTCGTTCGAAATGACTCTTCACGTCCTTGCTGGATATGTTGAGAAGGAAACTAGAAGGCGTGTCACGTGACTTGTCCCTATGTAGTCAAGGAACTCAGTTTCCTTTCATATGCTGCGTAGACTATCGATTACCCTATTGATGAGTGCGCCACCTGTTGTTTTCACTCGAAGTCAATATTTAGTCAGTTTCGTGCATGCGCTGTACAGTAGTTGCTCATTGCTTAAGGTCGAATGCGACTCGGGGATAGACATTTGGACTCTCAAATTTTCATGATTTGCTTTCTGGTCTACTCTTATGTGAGCTTATCTTAGAGTTCGTCAAGTACATAAATTTTTCACCACCTTAGTCTTTTAAATAGAAAATTTAATTTCTCTCAAGGTGACAGCCACTTTCTCTCTGTAATTAAGAATGATTTGCTTGTCCAGTACCAATTGTTACAACACCAGGATTTCTATTCTCGATTCGATTTCGAAAAGGTGTTGACAGTTTCTTTGGAGAAAGTTTGAGTAAGCTTAAATGTTGAAGTTTTTCAATTTCCAGAGGAGTAATGATACAATTCGTTGAACTTTTGAGCACAACAAAATTCAACTGTATCAGCATTAAATACTCGAAAATCGACGAAAAGTTGTAACCGTACTTGAATTTGCTCTAAGTATTGTCAAAATTTATCTACTCTCATTATTTCGTCATGATAGGTGTAAACTCCGCCCCATTCATTTACGTGACATAATCGAAGTAATGTTTTTACTTATAAGGGTTTATTTTTTTCACGCTGGTATGAACCTGCGCTACTGATTTCTTTAAACCCATCTGTACTACTTTCAAGCACCTGTTGTAAAGTATATTGCGCCTTTGGGACAGATATTCATAGAATCAAACACTATTCCGGTTTTCCGCTGGTGTGAGTTCATTTTGAAGCTCGTTCATTAAATGGAATTTTCACAGTCTTGTTTTGAAAAAATTGAAAAAATAAATTTTTCCTAGTAATTTTCCTACTTAGGATCGCGGCTTTTTCAATTTTAAAGCGTGGATATAAATGTTAGGCATGCAAGATGTCCTCTAGTCACAGACAAAAGATTCTCCTTGTCTGTGCTCTCGTTAACTACCATAATATGCATAATAACCCTGACTCTGTGTTGAATTTGGATGACAATGATTTAAATTACCTTGAGAAAACTTTGAGCGAAAGTGTGTGTCTTTCAGTTTGACGTGTAGTTAATGCAAAGGAATACCTGTTTTGCAATTCTAATTCTACCAGACGCGAAATCGAGCCTTTTGACAGCCGCACTTGGCAAGATTTCAAGTAACTTCATTTGAGAAGTATAAAGACAGATACGTATAAAAGTACAAACAAAATTCTTAGTTCAACTTTGGGAACATGAAGGTATTTCCAGCATACAAAGACGTACAAAAATTTGATAATTAATTATTTGAACGTGCAAAAGACTGAAATGATTCCTTGCGAAATCCTATTTTACGGTGCGTGCGCAAATGTTGTCAACTTTAAAGAGCGATAAAATTCATCGGAACAATGACCACGGTAAATATTTAAAAATCATGTCAGCTATAAACGAAGGATGTCAAAATCATTAGCCTTTCCCATCTTATTCCACGTAGTGTCCCTCGCTATAGCGCACTTAATTTTTTTTTCCCAAACGTGCCTAAAATGCTCGTTTTTGTAATTACGGGTCATTTATGACCTACTCCTTTTAATGAGGATTTGGCGTAAAAAGTCAAAACTCTACACGAGACATGTCAATCATCATAAACAATGGCCGTGACAAACAGAACATTTTACTACCTAACCGGTTAATTTATGGATTTTCAATTTCTTGATATTAAGTCAATTGTCCCCGTTATCAATGCTGTTCATGAAGAAAACATTTATGATTCATGAAAATTGAAACTTCATCGATGTATTTTCTCCGATGATGAAGAAACTTTGCATCACGACTTAAGCTAATTTCATATACTTTTTTCGCGACATTAGGGTTTCGACATCGACCTTGCTCTTCCAAGTTGAAAGCATAGACAGAAGCCGTGTCTACGGCCAAAGCACAGAGTAATATCATAGTCAGAGTGGCAACAGCTATTGTTTAAGGCGTGAAGCGGTTACGTAAGCAATCCATGTTTGCCTCGCCTCACGAAGCTCTTGGCTCTCTTTTCCGAAGAGTGCCGACCATGCACCCTTCGGTAATTTTCGGATTTTCACCAATTGTTAAGCGAAAGTATGTTCGACAAAGCTTGTGTTGTTGTTGTCGTGTGGTGCTGATCTGAATTGATGTGCTGGCGAAAACGGGAGTGTTTTGAGCTTCAGGAAAGTGGGTTTTACCGTTTTAAAAATTCCTCTCATATTTTTGTGAATATATAAAGAGTGTGTTTGAACCAAATTTAAAAGTCTTTTATCGATACTGTCTGGTTTTACTCAATGGTTTACGGTCAGTCATACCGTCTTTTACACGTGCGCCAAGAAAGGACATGTTTATGAAACTGCTGGCGTGTTATGTTTTGATTGGCGTGAGGCAGTGTTTCTGGCCTGAGAGCTCACAAAGTAACTATGGTTGCTACGCGACTGGCAGTACGATGCCATCTCGTCGTATGTTTCGCATAATCTCGTGTAATTATCAACCACAAACCAAGCCTCCAAAAAGTTTAACACCTTTTAAGCTCATTTTAATATGAAAAGCCAATAGTCTACCGAGACGACCATGGAACAAAAGGCATGCAAGTGTTGCCACTCTGTCTATGATATTACTCTGTGGCCAAAGCAAGCACTGAAAGTTTATGTTACGAGTCTGTGGACACTGTCATTATATTATCACCGAATTAACTTTGACAAAGTCAACAACGAACGCACCAGTAAGGTATAATAGAGGACTGTTATACCTTGCTGCTGCGTTCGTTGTTGACTTTGTCAAAGTTAATTCGGTGATAATATGCTGACAGCGACCACAGATAAGTAACATACACTTGCTTGATTTGGTGCATTAGGCAATTAAACGCATCAGATAATAGACGCAACACAGTGACAAAACTTTGCATAAGATTATCAAAGGACAAATACACGACACAGTGAAGGAGAAAAAGAAATATTTGCAAAAACCATTACTTACATAGGACCAAGGCGCCAAAAGGGTGGTAGTACTAATATTTATTGAGAATATATTTCATAGTCGATATGTATCATACTCAATCGTATTAAAATAAAATAGCAAGAAGAAACCGGAGCTGAGACCAAGACACCCATACACCCGCCCCACCCTGGACATGTGAACTGCCCCAGGCTTGAATGCTTAAAGGCGGAGCCTCCCTTTAAAAGGGGGCCAACCTATGGCGGCGTTCATTGTGTAAGTGGACACCAAGCAGGTAACATGAGGGCACACGCTCCAGAAAATGCCACTTTTTAGTTTTATCCGACCGCAAAAACGCTGACAGACTGCCAAGCGGTCAGCGCAAAGCTGCTGCCGATCGAACTCAGTGGCTATATTCAAATTCTAACGTGACTGGAAGACGTTTTTTAAGGAAATTCGAGTGTGGTGCTGGGGAATAAATGACTGTTGGCAATTTGAACTGACCGTCAATCAAACGATTATATAAGCTCTGTTTGCAGGATTAGCAAAAGGTGACAAAAGATTTAAATCAGTTTGTGTAATTAATGTTATAGAAATCAAACATCGTACTGGCCATGTGTTTGACAGGGAGGAGAACTCCACTAATGCGAGAACCAGGGATTGAAAAGTGCGGCTTTAAGCGAGTTGATCACATTCTTAATATTTACAACTTTGCAGTTTCTTCAAGTTTTGTACTACGTTTGAGTACATATGCAAACATAGTGTGTCATTTGAAGCTTTGATCTTTGAACCCTGACCTCTGTGTGACCAGTCACACCTGAAGTTTCTATGAAATCCGGTGATGCCCTTGATGATAATATCTGTCGAACTTAAAGATACAACAACACTATTGTTGATAGGAAAGTTCCCGAAACTTTTATTTAAAAATACAAAGATACATAGGAAACTATTTGGAAATTGCAGGTGTTAAACTTTGAGATGTGCAATAGTGTTTACAACAACGAACAGAACGGATGAAAAAAGCCACCTAATACAATAATTCTCTCCCTCTCCCTTTTCCTCCCTCTCTCTCTCTCTCTCTCTCTCTCTCTTTCTCTCATGGGGTAGAGTAACCGTGCTCTCAGAACTTTCGTAACTGTATAAAAGTTAAAATGTTCACATCACTAGTACATTTTGTCAAAGATCTGTCATTGAATATTAAACTCTGCACTCGACAAGAAGAGCGAGGTGAATAGTCACTTTTCTCAATTCTTTGTAGTCAATCATCACAAAGTTGTTGACCAGAAATCATTTTAAAATTTTAATCATGTTATGTTATGTTACAACGATGCGTATTCTGCCTGAATTTCGGTGGAAAGCGCGTCTACATATTTTGCAAACGACTGCTTGTGGTCAATGAAAAACACTAAATAGAGTATCGGATACGTGGAAAATGTTTCGTCATCCAAGGAATGAAAATGATCCATGGTATTCGAAGATATAAAACAAATAACAGTTGTGGGCGATTTGCCTAGACCATGACTGCCGATCGCACCAAATCTTGGTGAGCACGCCCTATACTGGCCACAACTGCAATCATTCACATATATAGAATTAAATGTAATATTATATCACAGTTTTGGTGCTTTCGATATTATTCAATTTTACTATGCTGATTATCGAACTTACTTCTTGAAGGAACAAAATTTCCGGACAAATGTTGGTGTAGGTACAGCTATGGCAAAGGTCCTACAAGTATAGTGTCAAAGCGACCTTATTCGTTTCACATCTGATGATCAGAGTGTAGGCGTACACATGACTATTAGTACGTGTGTGGTCTGTCATCAATGACCTCAATGTTGATGGGTACAATTAAACTTCCATCGTGTATAAGATTACTTGCACGTAAAATGAATAAAACGCTTTATTTAATTTGATGGGAAACGTTGAAGCGATTTGAGATATCGCGTATCTCAGGAAGGCCGGTGATACAGGTAATTTATGGCTAGAATCAAACAACAATCCTCAGTCGTGAAATTGTTTATCACCCTCAGCAAGGCAGAACCACTCGTTAAACTGTCACTCTTCATTTTGTAGCAATGGTTTCGTGCAAAATGATTGTCTTTTAGTACAGTCAATCATTGTACTCTGTGATCCAGTCTATGATATGAGATATCTCTCACAATTTGATGAGTGATGATGTTGAACTTGAACTTGTTTATTGAATACGGAACCTGGCTTGGCCTAATCTTGAAGGCCTGACCGCTGTACCGTTTGAACAGCACTTAAAGGCACATGAGCTGTAACTTTTTGCATTATTTCCATGATTTTACATTCAAATTAGAATTAGTTCATGTGTATTAACTTACTGAAGGGTGTGCAAAGACGTGTTCTTGGCCACGTACTCAAATCGCACGTGTAACTTTGAACGAGTCAAATAATAAAACGGTGCCGCACCCGATTATGGCGGCGCCCATGGCTTCAGTTCGCAAGAGTACACATAAAGTGTGAGTGTTGCGCATGCGCATTAGATTCCTCACAAGAAAATGGCGTCTCACAGTGGGAAACGTACGCCCGGTCATATCGGAT
>LD358449.1:66926-77797 GCA_001465055.1 Ptychodera flava | reverse complement strand
GAAATGGCGGTACATTTAAAATGAGGCGATATCGCGAGAATTTCCTTGCGTTCTGTGTCGTTTGTGACTGTCCTAGTATGTTAGTTGAAGGGTATATCGCTTAATTGTAAGAATTCAATCAACATGCGAGACGTTTGGGGGTTATTTTAGGGTAAATAAAATGTTAAAAGTTACAGCTCACGGGCCTTTAAAAGAAGATAACAAATGTAGACAACAATATTTGAAGATTTTAAACCATTTGTCCAAGCCTTCATTTCATTGTGAGTCTGTGCTTCTCGAGGTTTATA
This sequence comes from Ptychodera flava, assembly GCA_001465055.1. Lineage (NCBI taxonomy): Eukaryota > Metazoa > Hemichordata > Enteropneusta > Ptychoderidae > Ptychodera > Ptychodera flava. The sequence continues at coordinate 77,510 of LD358449.1, read as the reverse complement.
TTCTTCTCATGGTTAATTTTTGCTAGTGCATCGACGAAAATGTCTTTACGGTTTGTCCGTAAGGTAATCCTTAATTGCTTCTTGAGGTAATTGGGTTCAGCTTTTTTTCGTGGTACTCGTCAGAATTCGTTGCAGTTCTTTGTTTTCCAGCGAAAGTGAAACAATTGGATTTTAGAAAAGCAACTTTTATGAGAGAAAACGTGGTGGAATTGTTACTGATGGCAATTGTCACATATGTAGTCTGGAGATGTGGAGGCGAAAAGTATTTTTTTGAAAAGGATCAACAACACTTACTCCAAATTACTATGCTGCTATACAGTTTTCACAGAGCTAAAAATAGATAACAAATGTACACTATAATATTTAAAGTTTTTAACATATTTGTTCAAGCCTTCATTTCATTAATTGTGAGTTTGTGCTTCTTGATCGAGGAGTACATTCTCATGGTTAATGTTATTGTTCTTATCACACACCAGCGAAATGTCTGTACTTTTGTCCCTACGGTAATTGTTTGCTTCTCGAAGTAATTTGGTTTCAGCTTCTTTTTCGTGGCGCTCGCAGAAGTTCGTTGCAGTTCTTTGTTTTCTAAGGAAAGTGAATCAATTTGATTTGGGGCAAACAACTTTTATAATAGAAAACATGGTCGCACTTTCACTAATGGCGATTTGGAGAGGCGAAAAGTAACTTTTTGAGAAAAATCGACAAGGTTATACTCTAAATTACTTTGCTACCGCACAGTTTTCACAGAATTAAAAAGTAGATAACGAATGTACAGTAATATATTTAGTTTTCAACCTATTTACCTAAGCCTTCGTAGTGAGTTTGCGCTTCTTGAGGTGTATATTCTTCTCATGGGTAATTGTTCTTATCTCACCTGCCCGGTACCCAACGAAACGTCTTTACGTTTGTCCGTAAGTTAATCCTTTGCTTCTTGAGGTTAATTGGGTTCAATTCAGCTTCTTTTTCGTGGCGTTCGGAGTTCATTGCAGTTCTTTGTTTTCCAGCGAAAGTGAAACAATGGAATTTGGATAAACAACGTAAACTTTTATGAGAAAAAATAAACATGATTGAAATGTCACTGAAATCGAAACGTGATCGTAATATCTGAAGTGATTTAGTAGAGGCGAAAAGTGACTTTCTGACAAAAATCAGTAAGGTTACACTGACTCGAATTTGCTGCTGTACAGTTTGTACAGAACTAAAAAATTATAAATGTACTCTAGAAATATTTGTCCATGCCTTCGTTGTGAGTTTGTACTCAGTTCTTCAGTTGTACAATCTTCTCATGGTTAATTGTTCTTATCACCAACGAAATGTCTTTACGTTTGTCCGTAAGGTTATCCTTTGTTTCTTGAGGTAATTTTGGTTCAGCTTCTTTTTCGTAGTGCTATTAGATCTGAAGTTCAAGTTCGTTGCAGTTACTGTGTTTTTTGTTGCTATATTCCATCTTGGAACCCCTTTAAGTAATTCTCTTTCAGCAGTATCGTTGTCATGAAAATGTATCCGACGTAGCCACGATATTGCATAATTGGCCGCTCACACATTCACTCACAGACAGAACCGGGACCCACAATCTCATTGAGAGATACTCTAATGTATCAGATGCTGGCCCGTGACGCATAGCAAGCTGTAGTTCCGTTTTCAATAAACAAGTTCAAGTTCTGCATCATCACTTATTAGTTCCAGCGTCTTCCTTATATTTCTCATCGAATAACGACACATATCTACAAATCATAATTTGAACATTTTGCACGAATCACAAATTCGAAATCTTTGTCTAGATCTGTGTCCGTTTTCACGTCGGAATTGGTCAGGACTGGGGCTCTCGATATCAAAGCGTGATTTTGCCACTTCTCCTCGTTGCAGCCGAGACTTGATGGGGCTTATTCCGTCTCGACGACGCTTTACCGACGCTCTTTGTGTCTGACGACGCGGAGATTGGGGCGAGCATCTCACTTCATGCGCCTGGCGAGACTTGGCCCGGCCGTCATCTTCTTGACGAGAATTGCCGGAGCGGGAGCTGTTCCGGCTTCTTATCAGTGATTCGGGGGTATAGGCGTGAACATCGGAGGGCTCATCGCTGTCGCTCTTACTAAGTTGATAGAAAATACTCTCTTTGTTCTTGCAATGGCACCTCGACTTGTCAAGAAGGACTTCAGCTAGTTTTGGCGCCACCAGACATGTCGTAGAAACTTCCACCGTAGGAAAAGTATTTTTGTGATATTCCTCCATGAGACGTTTATTAGCCGTCTCCAAACAGGACATGCACGCCTTCGGGCCCAGTATCTCACAGTACTGTCCGTATACTTTGCCCCTGTGAGGGCAGACTATATCCTTCATTACATAGGGATACATATTTGTATTTAAAACTATCTTGTCGTTTGTTCCGTCTCGAAAACAGTTAATTTCGGTCTTCAAGCCGCTCCTAGGCCTTTTGCCGTTACGTTCATTGAGCTGGTATCCGAAGCAGCTTTCGTAGTTGAGGGGAGGCAGCGGGGCCCACGTGACACGTTTCAAGCGTGTCCTCTCAGCGCTTGACGATTTCTTGTTGATCGGAGGCGACCTGAGAAATATAGATGCAAGCAATACTTAAAACCCTATTAGCTTTATCAAATGGCATTTATTTCTCGATACGATGGTCTGAAGTCAAATGCGACTTAGTGTAAGAATGTTTACCTCAATGGGACCCCACAGAACCTTTTCAAACACATAACTTAGATTTTAACAACAAAATAATTTTTTTTCGAGTTGCGACTCAAATATGACCACCACAAATATACGCATAAGCGCCTGAATTTAATCAATTAACGTAGCTGTGATTTTACCAGGTCAAGATCCATACAAGGATCCTAAAGGTTTCAAATCAAGATGTTTTCATTGCACAAGGATTAAAATATCAAAATTCCATGAAATCTTTTTGAATTCGTTTCTAAGTAACAAAGTTGTCATAGTCTGGCACAAGTCTGGCACTTTACTGAATGGTGTCATATATAGGTTTTTGTCCAAAGCGCCCTCCACCTGTCACGTGTGAAAAAGAGTCCACTTTCCAATTCTGATTTTGTTACACATCCATGTGAGATCATGTTTATGAAAGTTCCACCAGGTAGGGGGAATTTTTTCTATATCAACTACAAAATATGTGATCATCTTCGTAAAGATCCTTGAATTCCATCTATTGTCCATGATTAATCGAATTTAGAAATGAGTACACCTTCTATTTTGCAAACTTGAAGACACATATACCAGTATTATATTAGTTATGAGTACTTTCCATAAAATATATTTTGCCTGTATCTTTCTTTCTGCCAATCCTCTCCTCTGTCTGTCTGTCTGTCCAACTGTGTCTACCAGCTCCTATTTCTGTTTCCGCTTGTCTGTGGGTGTCCGTCTGTCTGTCTGTCTGTCTGTCTGTCTGACACCCAGGTCTGTCTATCTGCCAGTCTCCCCTTCCTCCCTCTCTATCTCCATACCTACCTCTGTTCCGTATAATTACTAGCCGCAGACGAGCCTCTCACTCTCACAGTATCGTAGGCGGTATTGACGTCGGGTGTGAGGTTGACTATGGTAGTAGCGAGGGAACTGGCCACTGACTCGACCTCCCAGCTTTCCATAACTGGCAATACCGATGTCACACGACGATTTGGAAAGGGGCTCTCTGGAAGTAGAGTCCGACGACCGGGCAATAAAACATTGGCCATGTGGTCTAAATAGAAAGAAATGAATTAAATATATAACAGATATCATGAATATATATACATAAAGCTTACATACACGCATTAACACATCCATACCTAGTATACAGATACGTACGTACGACATTATATACGCTTATTAACACATACTTACATAAATACATACATAGTACATCCATAGTACATACATACATACATACATACATACATACATACATACATACATACATACATACATACATACATACATACGTACGTATGTACTTGTGAATAGAGATACAGGCGCAACTTGCTTGCCTATCCGTTTTCAGCGCTTTGCCTCAAATGAAACTGAAAACTCCCTAGGGAAGTCATTTCTATAAAACTATGGAAATCCTGTAGTCGATGCTGTCAACAAGAATTACGTACACTGCAGTATACAAGGATCTAGGTCAGCTGTCTATGCATGCTATGCATCACGTGTGTGTTGAAATTCCGCCAATATCACATGTATTAGTGTTTAGCTATATGAACGTTACAAGTTAGACACACGGGTGGATCCCAAGGTTTTTTAAGATATATCTTTCATGTAACTACCTGCCACGGTATGGTCTACGCACACACATCTTGAACTGATTGTTGTGTTAAGTTAAATCATCTCAGACACTGCGAACGTTGCTGCAAACTTGTAACTCGGTTTTCTCATGAAAATTACCTTCACACAATCACGAAAAAATGGTTCGATTGACACTGAATTCAGTGAATTCAGTCCCTAATACTGTGCAACTGTGATTCTGCCAGCATAGATTTCAACACTTACAGCCAATTTGAGTAAGGCGACAAACAATTTTGTTAATCAGATGAAAGAAGAAAAGGTGTCCTATTAAGAAGACTGCATATTGCCTGTAGCAGTCTCTTAGACGCGAGAGTGAACATCCGCGGAATTGAACATCTTATACCGCAACGAGTTCTCCTCAGTAACTGAGCTTCGCGTTTACACCATTCTTTTGTTGTTAAATTGAATGTCATAAACAAGAAGTTTGGGTTTTTAAATATCGGTTAGAGTAGATTACACTTAGATGGACAATTGCCAACAAAAATATTTTCCTGTCACAGGCGTTGAGAAGGGGCCGTCGTACGCGTATCAAATCAAAAAACGTAACTGTAAGCATTCGGAAGTTAAAATTCTGACTTACAGATATAGTAGATAGCTAGCAATAGCCACTTTGTAAATTCTGTACGCAGGACAGGTGACGACAACAACATCATCTTCCTTGAATGTATTCCCGAACGTTTTTCGCAATTCTTGGCATATTTTCACGTAGCTGGGTTATTTCGTGTTGCACGGTGACTCAGGGCAGGAAAGTATAAGAGATGACGCCAAACAATGCACGTTTTCCCTCATTTCGATTTGCAATCAACTTATACGTAATTAATTGACATATTGTACAGTTATTTTTCACTCAATGCGATACAACTATAGACATTACTCGGTAACTAAAACACAATCAAATCCATTAGCGCTAATAACATCTCACCTCAATTTCCGTTGCCGTTTCCCACGGTACAAATTGATACAGGTTTTCCCAACACCAATCTAAAGGACCTCGTCAACTCGGTCCAGTGCCGTCAGTTGTTAAGTTATATAACGTGGCGATAGCTCGCTATGTTCAATGGGTTTTGAGAAAATAGGGCACCAGTCGTATAATGCTTTTGTTACTGAGAGGATTCTGACAAATCCGATTAGGACTTCCGTTATCAAATATCCATGCAGATGGAGAGATACATCAGAATGACATAGCGAAAACAGAAATTATGTGTGTAAAGGTATGGTCACCGAGCAATATAAGAAGATCTCGTCAAAAGCGCGCGTGATTCTGTCGCTATATGGTTTCTGCATATCCTTCTTATTGTTGCCATGGCCTTCATTTGTCTCCACGGTACCTTGGCTTGATCCACGGACAACCGGAGGGTCATTTGTTGATCGTGAAAATGATGGAATGCAACCATGTGTAATGGAATCGAATCAATTAGAAGATGGAGCAATGTAAGGCCATTTGTGATTGGAGTGTACGCCTTGGAACGTGCTACCTCGACAGTACCAACGACTACCGGGCAATAAAACTGAGATGGACTTATGCGGCCGAGAAGTGACCCCGCGAAAAGTCATAAAGTGTAAATGCCAACGTAAAGAAAAGCGCCATCATTTTTTTATTTCACTCTATTTATGATATCATGTAGTTTAAAATCAGATGTCATTTAAGTTTTGACGTCCAGAGGTTTAGGATTACTGCCAGGTGACAACTTTTGATAGCAAACTTTCAGAGAGCGTCTTTCCTTGTAATAAGTACTACAAGCCTGAACAGACTGTCGTGTCCGATTAGTGTGTTTAACATTACAGAACAGATTGCCAGAGATTTAATTTTTAGAGGTATGTTGCTTGAATTGGCATGATTTCTTAGCGACGAAACAAACTATCAGTAAGCCACAGCGTATTCAACATATTCTAAACACGCCCGTCGTTCCATTGTGCCGTGTTTTGGAAGGGCATTAATGGATGACGTCATGAGATCAGCCTTTGATCCGTGGTATACAAGAACATTTATTGACCGGGTGTAAAAACCGATGATAGCATAGGTAATTGATTTCAGAGTTTAATTGGTAGAGTTAATCGCAGAGCAAAGCGAAAGTCAACATTCTGTTTACCTGAGTTTGTTTTTGCAACAAAGTTAAACTAAGTGGATACTGGTTGATAACACCCCTTTAACATTTAACGATGATTTCAAAAGTCGTTTCAGGTTGTGAAGCTAAGTGTATGTGCGTGATACAATTGTTGTTAATGTTGTAAGATATATAGTTGTAGCAAATCACACGGTACTGGACATCAGGTGTTACCATGGTGATTATGATTTGATTTGGTGATTACAATCATTGATAACGCCCGATTGAATTCAGTAGAATACTGTCGTTTCTTTGGTTTGCGGAGGACTTCATTTTTTAATGGAAGGCGACGCAATGATAAAATTGTTTTACTACTTACCCTTCATGTCAAAGTCTCGACGTCTGGTCGGCAGGAAACGAGTTTACCATATAACTTTGACGGCTGTATCTTGATGTTAGCGACCTCTGTGGTTTATTCGCGACTTCATTGTTACTCCTTAGAAGGGTAAAAATGTCTAGACAACGTGCACAACAACCATAGCATTCTGGGAGAAAAACAATTATTCGTCTTTTGCAGGATTTTAACCAGTCGTTTGGAAACCAAGCCGACAGAGCTTGGAGTTAAAACCTCAACAACCCCCTGGCAGGCCGGTTTAGGGATAGCTACACCAAAAGTGCATTTGTAAACGTAGTGGCGGATATATTGCAAACACAGTATTTGTTACAATACGTCTGTGGACAGTAGCAGTCCTAGCGTAACGTGCTTTCCTATACCGAGCAGACCTTCAAGCGACACGGCAGTTACTTTACAAATCACAGTTTCCGTTCTGCTTCGTTGAATCGTATCAGTAATCCAACAGGTGGCGAGTGTGTTCAAACTCTCAGTTCACAACCACAGAATCACTTACGTAACATCAGTTTATATCCGACGCCCGGCTAGTGCAGCATGCCTGGGATGGCTGTGTTTGTATGATCGTGTGATCAAATAATCGATCGACAGTCAAGTTAATTGTCGTTAGGCCATAACTTCTCTTTAAACGCTGGTTAATAGGTACTAACCTTCGTTCAGTCAATAACATTCTCTCGGGGCTTTACAATTAGTGAGTGCGCATGCGCCAGCATCTGAACGAATTTTGAAATGATATATTAGCAATACCTTGGTTTTCATACATTGAGTACGGTGTGATGTAAATTCTTGGTTTTGCGTTATTACATATTCAATGTTTAATTATAGTGTTAATGAAATTCAGTTACATCCACAGAACTTTGGTTAAAGAATCCAATAGGAACACTCTACTTACTAATGTGTGACTATGCACATACATGCATGTCTATGGTAAGGCAACATGACCAAAAGATTATTATATACATATACAGTTACAAAAGTTAATCTATGCTAGACACAGACTGCAAAATGTACATATTAGAGAGAGAGAGAGAGAGAGAGAGAGAGAGAGAGAGAGAGAGAGAGAGAGAGAAAATAATGCTACAAGGATGGATCTTTCGTGCTTCATTGGGAAATTATGGTGAATTAGTGTCAGGGCATTCAGTAGTGTGCGGAGTTACATGCTGACCTGCACTTTATGGGTATGGCTGCTGTGCTTTGTTTTCTCCCTGTTGGATTCGGAACAGTGAAGTCTTTAATCAAAATGCATTCGGCGGTGTCTTGGGTGTTAGGCTTGTGCAAATCACCACTGAGGGCGCTCTGTTCATCACAGGCTCACCGCAGCCTGCACACTTGCTACTGTCCACACACGAGAATTAGATCACCACTACACAAGCTAACGTTATCTGACGCGGATTTGAAACCCGTCGACCGTATTTGAGCCACTTCATGTCAATGAGTATCATTAACCAGGGAAACGCTACTATGTTAGAACATTAGAAAAACTGATTGCAGGTCAAAAATCATAGACAGCTTTGTGAATCAATCAAAAAATTGTATAACAGTTGATGAAAACTGTGAAAATTTACGATGGCAGAAGGAGATGAAACAAATATTGTTCATAATATTGGTCACGGATTGCTATCTCCTTAGTAACGTGTTTCGCTGCTGGTGTTTCACTCATACCAATGGTGTTAACATCTTCGATTCCTCATATGTATAGACATTAAGGTAGTTTGTGCCTCGATTGTGAAAGACTTCAACTTTTGATCGAACTTTCCTCAATGAAAGTTTCAAACATTCTCTCATCAAATCACGAATAAAAAATAAGGGGTCACCGTGCAAATGTTAATACTAGAGAAACCAATTACTTGACATTTACCCGGATATTTGAAAGTCAAATTAGCCGCAATGTCTGTATTAACTCCTTGGAGAAAATACAATTTCCACTTTTTTAAAACCAAGAGGTGAATATTTTTCTTACCACTTAAGTTTTAGAATGACCCCCAACAAGTGGTTGAAAAACTTGAGAGTCCGAATAGCAGTCCCAGAGGCGCATTCTACCTTAATTGTAAAGCATATATGGTAGACTTGGTTCAAGACAAAACAAAACAAAATCTTTTGCAATATTTTCTTTTGTGTCTCTCCTATTTCATGCAAACTTATTTGAAAATCGGCGGCGCAGGTCAGGTTTTCCAAGCGACCGAACGCTTTACCTTTGATCTGCGCAGTAGTGAATTACTTTCCGGGTGAAAGTCCTCTGTATGCATCCACTCCACTCACATGTTTTATATGAAAACAGAACACAAATCATCGCATTCACCCCTGGCCACTCAAAAATTTATAAATCACAAGCTTTAAACAAGTCTAAGTATATGGTTACAATACATTTGCATATTTGCGACTGAATTTTAGTCTTGACAGGATAGTTTAACCAAATCAACATATTTTTAGGAGAACGATAAAACAGTGTCCCTTCACGAACAAGACAATGAAAATAGTTTATCAAAAAGAGAAAGTCAAGACAGAATTAAGACTGGGATGAAAACGCCTTTTTATTTCAAATATCGGTAAATCTAAGATTATTCATTTCCATCGGACAATTTTCACAATGCATTGTGAAAATTGTCCGATGGTTTTCTTTCTTTATTTTGGAAAAAAATGTCTTTCAAATTTGAGGGGCGTACTACCTTATTAAAATTGGAGTGAACTATTAAATCTTGGGGAAGAGGTTTATCGGAACACCGCCCTGCTATTTTTTCGACCTCCAAATTTTGACACCTTTTTCCGGATTTAGCATGACTCTCACATCTGTCCCCTAGAATAATTATTTAACACTTTCTCGGCCGCTGTGTCCATTTTAGTATACTTCACAAGTGAAAGCACCAAGTCTGCAAATCGGTATTATTGTTTTTTAATTTTTGCTCTGAAGATATATCTATTTAATGACAACCCTCCCCGCGAGGTCTGGCCACCCTTTCGGCAAGATCCGATGGTCCAACCTAAAGGGTCTACAGCAGCAGCAGGGATGTGCTTCAAGGTTAGCCTCTGAGCTGAGGTGATGGTGATGGTGATATAACTTCTCACGTTTCAATGGCGATATTACGCACTGTAACGGAAATAAGCAGGGACGACAAAAATCAAAAATGGCATGACTCTCTGGTTGAAACAGGCGGAAACGCACTCTAGCAACCCTGAGCAACTCCTCTGGTGACCTTCATCGCCAAATACCGGTATATAATAGTCGGTCATTCTTACCAACCGAGTTGTTGGCACGACCGTGACGTGCAGTTGGACCAGGTATTTCAAATCGTCCACGAAAGGTCGTATGCGGCGTGTACACCATCTGTCTGTTTTAATTTGATGATCGTTTGAAGGATTAAGATTTATCGATGGCGGCAACCACCGGGAGTTGTGTCTTACTGTTGAACAGCGACGAAGAAGGACAGCTTCCAAATGAGGTATTATTTTTTCTGTTGATGTAAACTTCATTCTATTGTCTCGAGGGCAGTTTTTCAGAGGGTCATGGCATGCAAGCTATTGCATTGAACAATGTTGAAGCCGTTGTGCAAATCAAATTTCCGTTCACGATGTCATTTTTCTGAACATTCGACATTGGATTTTTCTCCTCAAATTCATTGCATGGTATGAGGGCCATAATGTCAATTTTTGACACGATGACACGCCGGGGCCGAAATTTTCTCCATAATGATTATAAAGAGAGAATTGTTAAAAGTTTCTCCATGGAGCTAGAGTTTCTTTGATAAAAGTTGCAACAAAAGCAGAACAGTTGAAAACCTTTGAGTTTTGCTTTAGTATTTATTTTCTTACCAGTCAGATAGATAATAAGTGGAAAACCCCACCTTT
>LD358449.1:45564-57418 GCA_001465055.1 Ptychodera flava | reverse complement strand
GTATTTTTATCACAGACCTAATGAAGAGGACTTTATCCTCTCTGAGGACCTGTAATCAAAGTACCCATTAACAAGTGGGGACTGTGTCATCTACGATGACTTGTTTAAATTATGGTTGCTTGGTTTCGTGTCACTCATGTGTGCATGTCAATTCCTGTTTAGGTGGTCAGGATACGACGACTCCTACGTCCATTCTTTTTGCTTCAAAATTCATCCTTGATGAAGAAGACAGTCAGAAGTATAAAAAGGACACTGCCAGAAGTTTTCAGGTGAGTGACAAATATGTATTATCCATCTTGTCTTGTTGAATGTTGTATGTATGATTGGTGCTTCACTGTTACATTTATGTTGTGCTATTTTCAAACAAACACACACACATCTATCTATCTATCTATCTATCTATCTATCTATCTATCTATCTATCTATCTATCTATCTATCTATATAATTTTTTGTAATATATATGTATATATATATATATATATATATATATATATATATATATATATATATATATATATATATATATATAGACGGTATAGATGGTATAGATATATATAATATATATATAATTTTTTGTAATATACCGGTATGTGTGTGTGTGTGTGTGTGTGTGTGTGTGTGTGTATATATATATATATATATATATATATATATATATATATATATATATATATATATATATATATATATGTATGGGGTATATATATATGGTATATAAATCGGTATATATATGGTATATAGGTATATATATATAATATATATATAATTTTTTGTTGTACCAGTACATATGTACACACACACACAGACACACACGCAAAGACACACACATCTACCTTCAAAAGCACTCTCATGGTTGAAAGAATATTTAGTATTTATCACAACTGATTTATTTTCTTTATCCTATTCCAGTGTCATACTGCTGCTTCTACTCCATCTGTACATATTTACAATATTTGGAATGTTATTGTTTCCAAAACCTACAGTAAGTATGAACATTTCATTCTCACTTCAAATTTTAAATCAAAGGACATTCTTTCAATCCCCTACAATCAAACCGCTGTAACAGGATTCATACTTGACCACTAAATGGTGACAGTAGAATATTTAGATAAACAATATTGTTTACTGTGTAGATGGTGAAAATTGCAATGAGATTCTGTGTTGCCAAGTTAGCCTTAGACATAACATGACAAGTGTGCATGCAGAATGTTCTAAAAGTTTTGAATTAATGGATAGCAAACCGTCATCGATTGGTGTGGCCAGTGAGAAATGAAGAGAGATCCACAATGGGTCTACCATCCTTTGTGAATGATAAATGTTAAAAAGTAGTTAGTGAAAATGCGTATGTAGCTCTTCAACTTGTACAGCTTTCCACAAAACAGAACACACTGCATATAAACCTGTTTTGCTGTAAGTCTTTTATCTTTAGACGTTTAGGTAGAACATTTTCCAATAGAAAAAAAGGCCAAAATAAGTGATACTGATAGAAATCTTTGAAAAGACTCTCTGTATCCTCAAGAAAGTTGTAAGAGGATCTTGATGTAGCTTGAGTTGATAATGTGGTCATACCACAATGGCTGACAATTTTTTTGTGTCAATTTTTCAAACAGTCAACAGTGCCCTTGAGTAACACAACAGTGATTGAAATCGAGGCTGAACAACCTGATCACTTTTACGTAAGTACAGTATTTTTACTTTGGCCATTTAAAGAAAATTCTTTGTTTGCCGTCCTTTGATATTTGAAAAACCTAGCAGCCAGCCAGTGAAAAAACACTAGTGTATTAAAATAAGCTCAATTTTATTTGGTTTCTTTTATAGAAAATAATATTTTTATTTGTAATAGTGTTAACATATGTTTGCATTCTTAACTTCCTCTGAAAACCTACCTGCACGCGGACGGCAAACAAAGAAGTTTATTTACAGTGTATCATAATATAATGTGTGGGCACCGTGGTTAGGGTTGGGGTACTGGGCTCATCATCGGAGGGTGGTGAGTTTGAGACCCTGTAAATCCAGAGTAACAGACTCACTGTCAGAGGATGGTGAATTTGAGACCCGGTATGCGGGAAGTCCAGCATAATGGACTCACTGTCAGAGGACGGTGAGTTTGAGACTCTGACATGGTGTTGTGACCTTGAGCAAAGCACTGTACTCCTCATTGCTCCATAGGGTAGTAGGTTATGGGTACCTCATCCTGTAATTGGGCAGTCGCCTGTTAGATGATTGATTGAATAAAAATGAAAAAATGAAAATTTAAAGTAAATAACAATGCAATGTAGAACACACATCCCAGTCACACAGCCCTCATTTACCTTGCCACTTCTAATCAAGACCCATGATGATTTCATGATATCAATAACCACCTGGTGTTGCCAAGGTAAGAAGAGTAGCTGTGCAAGTTATTTACCTTGCTGTCATATTTGTATTTTGCAGACAAATGAAAAAATCAATAAGGAGGGCTCCCTACAGTTTTCCAGTCTGACGACATCGTTTATGAGTCTTTTGGTTCTTCTGACAACTGCCAACAATCCTGATGGTTAGTATGTGTACTTCATTTAACTCAAATGTTATGTCCTATTGTCATATACCAGTTTTAATGTACTTCCCTTAACGTATACAGAGAATGTGCTGGTTAGCTCTGTACTGGGCATTGCAATATGATATGAGTAGTGCAGGATATGCATACCGGTATTGTTATAACAGGCAACCAGGACTGTGGAGAGTTGAGGGGTGACTCATACCAAGTCACAGATAAAAAAAAAAAATTATCGGAAAGTAGCCTGCCAAAAAATGGTGAATATCCTATCACATTGTCTAATATCTGACAAAAAATGTACACATTGTGGCAAAAAAAGTGAAAACTGAAACTTCTACCGGTGCAATGTCAGAAAATGCAAAATTTTTTTCCAAAAGTGACTCAGTTTGAGCTGACCATCAGTTTGACTTTAAAAATTTGTTCAGAGTCAGAAAAGAGCGCCCTCACCAGACTGAATGAGAAATTCCATTTTAAATTTCGAAGCCACAAAAAAGGAAACGGGAAGTAGTGATTTAAATACAATATAGTTATGAAGTTTGTGGATGTGTCTAGGGTAGCGGAAGTCTGGTTGAAAGGATGTACCGGTACAAGATGTTTATCACTGATAACTTTCAGAGAATCTTTGCATAAATATAGCTTGAAGGTCAAATATGATGGTGGAAAAGTGTTGGAACTGCAGATAAACTGACTTTGTGCAGTTCACTTTTTTATCTTTAGTACCTGAAAAGCATGAATTTTGCATTTTAAGTCATCACCAAGATTGATAAACGTCAAACACCAGAGGACTTTTGATGCAATATTCTGGTATATCAAATTATTTACTCTTATGCGAAAAAAGATCAAATTGCACATCTTTTTTTCAAGATTACACATGACAGTATCGGAATGTTATGACCAAGAGGCACAAATGTTTTCCTTGGATTAAATGCAGTGTGTAGGAGAATATGGCAAAAGATTTTCAACAGAAAGTGCTGCCATGTTATGTAAGGCATTCATGTTTATGAAGACAGTGTAAAGGCTTAAAAAAACTTTAGGAATACATATTGGAAATTTCTCCATATTACAAGGGTCTGCTGTGAATGCAAAATTGTTTTGTTTGTTGTTTTTCTCATAACATACACACTGTAGATGTTACTGTTCAATGGTCAGTATCTCTAACTTTTGATGAATTTTCACTATTTTTGTTTCATATGCAAATTACAAATACTGGTTCTTCTTGCCAAGGCATGTTGGAATACCCATTATTTAGTTTGTAAATACAGCCTCTACGTGTGTAACGTAACATGCACTGTCATTATTTACATTTGAATTCTAGTCCAGACCAGAATTCACTTGTCAACAATAACAATGCAGTTTACACATGTACAGGCTGAGTTGACAAGCTGAATACTCAACATGCTTTGGGGAGTAGTACAAGAAACTGTAGTTGACATTAAAAACAAAGTTGTGAAAATCATCAAAAGTTAGAGCTACTGGCCCTCTAATACTCATAGACACCTTGCAAGGTGAATGAGGTCAGAGTTTAGCCATGGAGGAAATAGTCTTCTTTGGTATCAGAATTGATGTTGTGACCTTTTTGATGTATCATTTAAAATTTTGCCAACCTTGTGTTAAAATTTTGCAGCATGATACATTCATAGTGGTATACACTACATTGTTAGTTACTGTCTCAATGAATTGTAATGCTGTATGCTAAAAATGCAGCGTGGTACTGTATATACAAAAATTTACTTCAAGCATAAAGTACTGATTATGACACAAGTTTCATACATCAATGTGATTATCAGATAGTTCTGCTATCTGTGAATTGTGATGAGGTACATGTAGCTTTGTGAGGTAGACACATCGACTCGAGAACAGTAAAGTGAAGTTTTATCAGCTCTATGAATTTGATTTCATTTGACTTATCTTTTTGCAAAATTAAATGAAAATTTCAATTAATAAAGTCAGTTGAATTTTTAACATTTGAATGGTCAGTTTTGTTGATCCTTTATAGCGTATGTACATGTGCATCATTGATAAAGAACCACCATTATGTTTTTTCCTTTCAGTCATGATGCCTGCTTACACTGCTAACAGATTTTATGCCCTATACTTTATTCTATTTCTGGTGATCGGTAAGTACCAATTATCTGTCAAATATTTCAAAACTGTTTAATATTAAATCAATGTTTAAATCAAAAGTGAAAGACTTAAACTTTTGCTCTAACTTTCCTCAAGGAATCTTTCAATCATTCTCTTTCAAAATCAAGAATAAGAATTGGGGGTCACCCTGCAAATTTTGGTACTAGGGAAAATTTGATTTTAACAAACATGAAACAGGGAAAACTTAGTTCCTCGATGAGCTATAAAATGAGGTCTACCCAGATGTGGTAGACCAAACAATATTATGAAAATTTCCCAGAAGATTATACTGGTATGTCAGTTGATCATTACATTTTCAGTTCCTACATGTACTGGTACATGCTTGGCATAAAAATATATTTCAAATTTTACACAAATAACAAAGAATGCTTTCAATGGATTGCGTTTTCTCACAGACAAATTAGACCTGTCAAGTCTTATGTTTATTTGATAATTTTCTTGCGGTAGGCTGCTTCTCTCTAATTTTGTTTTTTTTTGTTTTTATGTAGGTATGTACTTTTTCCTTAACATGCTGACTGCCGTTATTTACAACCAGTTCAGAGGTTATTTACAGGTAAGAAGATTTCAAAACAGAGTAACGAAGAAAAAAAATGTGTGTTTGTTTATAGCTGTTTGTCAGTGATGAATACACCGGTACTCATGTTACAATGTAGGTTGTACACTCTGTGAATATGAAAGCCCAAGAATGGTTAAGTTTTGAAATTTTGACAGTGTTTGTTCAACAGATTCTTGGTCTTTGTCCTTAAGCACATTGAAATACCGAGTATTTGGCATCCTGGTGAAACCTAAATCTATGTGAAAATCATTGTTACTCTTTACAATGTTATTCAGGTCTGGAAAGAAATTTATTCCATTTTCCAATGGAATATTTACCTGGTTCCTTCCCATGTGTACATTTTTGCTTTCAAAACCCAAGTTGTAAAATTCACTGATTTGTTTTGTGGTTCTTCTGTTTTGAAGAGTTCAATGCAGGCGAGCTTTTTCAGACGCCGACTTGCCATCCGAGCCGCCTTTGAAGTCCTGAGATGTGGTTCTACGAGGGTCCACAATCCAGGCAGATGGTAAGCCTCTATGTAATTTTTATGTTGCATACACGGCCATGTTCAAGAATTTTAACATCGTTTGCAAAGGCCAATCAGCTGGTTTAATCTTAAAGTCTTTGCTATATACATGTATAGATGTGCAGTGTGTCTGCAGGCCTTTGCTATATACATGTATAGATGTGCAGTGTGTCTGCAGGCCTTTGCTATATACATGTATAGATGTACAGTGTGTCTGCAGGCCTCTGCTATATACATGTATAGATGTGCAGTGTGTCTGCAGAACATGAAATGCACTTAACAGGAGGACATTCCAGTGCCCACCTACTGCTGTTTCCATGGCAATGATAACTTACTTTCACTCTAATTGGCTGATGGCGTGGACCTCAATATTCTATATTAGATCTGTTGATTTTTAGTTGGTGTTGCATGAGTCGTGACACAGGGAAAGACCAAAACTGTGACTTTTTCCACTCAAAGGGACAATTTTTAAAGAAAAATGTCTCTGAGTCAGTTTACGTGATTTTTTTTGTTAATACCGGTATTTCATGATACTATGAGTTTGTAAAATGTTCAGGCAAAGTAAAATTTCTGTTACCATATTATAGATTTGATGGAAAATTTCACAGATGCAATAGCCAACAACTTTCACAGAATGTGGAATATATAACACAGTAGATCATGTGTTATGTAGCAGTGTTTATTCTGTATCTTTCCAACAGGGGTGTGGTTCCAGTGAATGTGACAAGAACTGTTGTTATGAAGTGTAAAATGAGCAAGTCTTGTAAAAAAGCCATTATACGGGTAAGGAAATATTTTGTAATTTTCTACCATATCCATTCTCACCATGTTTTGGTTCAGTTCCGTAACAATGTCCTTGTGACAGGATATTTTGTACAGAGTTGTGAATTCATTTTGGTCACAGATACTTGAAGGAAAAACAAGATGCATTTGAGTGCAAAGAGGGGGGTTTAACTGTTACAATTTTCAGTATTTACTATGGCTGTTAGAAACAATTCATTTTTGGCTACCAGAGTTTGAACATAGAATTCTAATTTGTTATAAAATGCCATTTACTTACTAAGACTCTGTTCATTCTCTTGTGGTCAAACTGAGACTTGTTGAAAAATTGAACACCTGGTGAAGAAAACTGTGCCCTGTTTTCATTATTATACTGTCAGTTTCCCTAGGGGCCCTTGAGCTTTGTGAAGCAATGTGACCCCCTATGATTATGGTGATATGTTAAATTCATTATATTCCAACTAAGGTTTTCTTAAAGGACCTCTTGTAGCTTTGTTACGCAACTTGACCACCAATTATTATGGCGATATGTACAGTTCTTTCATGTGCTTCAGTCTTGCGAAAATAGTTTTGCTTGAGTTGAAAAATCTTGGTTGGCTAAGTCAGGGGTCTGTAGTCAGATGCCTGCATTCCCACAACGCTTAGTAGGGGGAAAATTATGTATAAACATGCCACTGTATGATATTGTATGACTTGGAATAAAACCAGTATTGCTAGGCAAGATTTTAGAGTAACTGCATCTGTACCCATACCCATATATTTTCATTGAGTACCATACTTTGAACAAGCCATTCTCCTATCAACTAATTTCTAACACATGGCCAAGCCTGTATTTATTGTCAACAGAGAAATACATGTAAAATTACCAAGGGTTGTAAACAAGTCTGTCAGACAATATCAACAGCATGAATAAACATAAACAAACAGTTCTGATTGATGGGCTTATCTTTTTAATGAAAATTTATTTGATAATTGAGAAACATCCTACAGACAGTTTGCTGACAGCAGTGATGTAGAATCCATCTTAACCCTTTGAGTGCTGTAATTTTTTTCCCGCCAAAATTTTAGTGCAACATTTTATCAACTTTTGAATTTTTCTGTCATTCTTTTGGATAATTTTGGATGTCACATTTCATTGGCTAACATTTTTTATTAAAATTATATCAAAAAATCTGAAAAAAATGAATGATTGGGGTATATTTTATAAAGGTGACAACAATTTACTTTGGCAGTCAAAGGGTTAATGTGTATCTCGCTTTTACATTAATTTTCTTGTTAGATAACAGAATCACATACATTTTCTTGACATTTATTGAAGACTTGAAGAATTGTGCGAATTTCATTTCAAAACAACTTGGATTAAAATTATGCAGATGTAAGGAACTTGAAAATTTATTCAATTTTTAACATTGAAGGGAAAATTAAATTTAATTGAAGGGAAAATGGAATATAAAACTAATGACAGCTAAGTTTGAGCTATAGCATTTGTTTCCATGGGAACAATAATTTCTTATCAGCTGACTTTCTTGAATTTGAATAAATTACAAGCCATGTAGCTCTAACACACTAAGTCTTTGATTCAATTTGAGAATTTCTGAAAATTTCTGTGAAGCAGCAGTACTTGGAAATGTCATCACTGTGTAAAAGTTCCTGCAGCTGCGAGACATTTTCTGAGTCAGTTGCACGTCAATTTATCTGAGGGGGTATTCTGATTACACGACATATATTGAGGCGGATACTTCATTAAAAAATCCTATTTAGGGTTGCAATTTATAAACTGATTTTCGCGCAACCAGGTACAATTTATTCTCTTCAATGAAAGCAGCACATGTGGTTGCTATCGACGCCTCCAGGACTTGCCAAGGCACAAATCTGTCACCATTGCGCCGATGTACCATGCAGCTGTCATCCTTATTTGCCCCGTCGTCTCCCCACGAATTCATAACCACGAAATACTGTATCTTCTCTACGTGGAAGGGACATGCTTTCATTGCACCTTGTGTAGTGATGTTCTGGTGAATGTGAAAACTTTCGGTTTCCTCGTTCCACATGTAGAGCGGCGACTTCGTATTGTAAGAACCTTTGACATCCATGAATTTCAAGTCTAAGAGGTAGAACTCATCCTTGTCATGAAATGCTACGATTGATGTGGTCCAGCCCGGAATTGGTAGAGTTTCATATTGCACAAACTTTGATTTGCTGGAATTGTATTTGTAAATTTTGGTATACACGTTGTAGGGGTCGTCAGAATCCAATAGGTAACTGAAACCCACCGCCAAATATGTTGCACCATCGATTTCAAAGAAAGTTACAGTTCGTGCGCCGTGAGTTTCGATGTCTTGGTATTTTACAAAGAGATAGCCGTTCCAGGCGTATATTGTACTGTTTGTCGCTGATACATATTTTCCGTTCTTTTGGCGGTTTACTGAAACTGCCAAGAAGTACTTTGTTCCGCTGTTGTCCTTTACGGTGGTGAAGTCCCATTCTTTAACTCCTTTGTCTTGCGCTTGGATCAACTGAAATTGAACGAAGCGAGAGTTCAACCAAATGTAGACAATGTGACCGAAAGAGGACGCATGTCCGATTACCAACATCTGTCTGTCTTCAATCTCAAAGTAAACTCCAAAATGATTCAGTTTTTCATAGCCTGACTGGTCTTCAAATTCGATCACTTGGTGTGGGGAGAATGTGTGGTTCTTGAAAGTAAAGATCTCGCACTGCTCCCCATAGATGAATGCCACGTATTGCACTTTGTCGATCTGGAACTCCACGACGTCTCGCGGGGGATTGTCTTTGGTTTCGTTGAACTCAATGATGGCATTGTAGCGATGGAAGTACCCGAGCATTTCACGGCGTGTGCATGGTGTTGCTGTTGATAAGACAGGAGCTGTTGTTGGCATGGTAACCAAAAGGGAAAGAAAGACAACATGATCAGAGAATGATGTTCACTAGAGTGTTCAATGCAAACAGACAATACAAAAGCTCAATGATCTGAAATTTTGTATCAGTAAAAGTAATAGACTTCATAGGTAAAAGTGTCGTCCCTTTCTTATTGTATACAATCTAAAATAAAGGAAACAAAGTATTTCCCAATCAGTGAAAGAAAAAAAAACAACAACCGCTGTAACGATCTAGTAATAAAAAAGTGGTGTAGGGTAAAAAACAAAAATTCAATCATTCTGTCACTTTTGTGTAATACCAAGGTTCAGAATTTCAGAAACAATTTTCTATTTTTTCCCTGGCCTTATGGTATTATTTGTACAAATAAATTTCTTTGGCTATTCAGTCGTTTTTGTTCCAAACTTTTTTCCTGACAATGTTTGTCTTTATAAAAATTTCATACTCGGTCTTCAGGTTCTTTGCCATGTGTTTGTATATGTTGCTTTTGCATCTTTCATTTATTTATTTTTTTCAACATTCTATTTAGGATTGTTTCCTTGCTCAACAAAACAAATGTTCCAATTGTTGTCAACTGTCTGAGTGGCAAAGTCAATTTCTGTGGTCTTTCATTTTTCTACTTCTGGACATTTTTTCAGATTTCCAAAAAATTTTGATCAAAAAATTTAGTCAATAAAAAGTTATCTCCATTTGGTCCAAAATTATCAACAAAAATTACAGAAAAATTCATAAAAATTGGAACACTGCTGCATAGAAATTTTGGTGGAAAAAATTTCGGCGCTCAAAGGACTAATACAATTATTTTGATATGTAATGCACTAATAGTAATTATTTTGTGTCCATGTTGTCGTGATATAACTGGTATTACTTTGTATTACCTGAAAAACTTTGAGTGAAAAATATAGTTTGTTCATTTTCTGCATTGTTTTCTCTGTCAAGAGCAAACAATGACAGACACATAGTGTCCGTGAGGTCACTTGTTGGTGATCACTTTGACCTCTAGCTCTGTGGCAATTGGTGAAGGTCAACGTAGGGTCAAAGTCAATCAGAAGTCCATAATGTCCAAGAAAGTTTCTTGGACATTATGGTCCCTCTGGAATATGCAAGGCTTCTTCAATAACCATGTTTAGGAATTAAAACAAAATTTTCATCTGCTGTCAAATTTTTTTACAAAAGTTCAAAGTTGTCTCAGGGCACAGTCAGTAAGTTTGTACTGTCAACTGATACTACTTACAGGTAATTACTAATCATTTAATTACTGCTAATTAAATTTTCGCCCTTAATTGGTTCAGATTTGCTGATAGAGACCATCAAATGTCACTGTCCCTCACTGACTTTCATCTTGACTAAGGCTGAGATTGAAGCAGCATGAAAATATTGCCTGTGGCAAGTTTAAATGGACTATTAAAAGGTCAATGACCTTCAAAAGTTCCATGGTGTTTGAGATACAACTACATGTACTGTGCATTGTACCAATTTTTGTCTGGCTGGTTTGTGTTTCTCATCAGTCAGAAACTGAACTGTTCATAATTTAGCAGTCTATAAATCATGCTTTCAGAGCTCTGCATTGGTAAATGCATGAGATTTTTCCACAGCAGGTCTGTACAGATATTTATGTGTCTTTCTGACCTTAATCTACAAACCTAATGGTATTTAATTCAGCTTTTGGGATAATTTGAAACACTTGCAAGAGCATGGAATCAGTCAACCCCTCTTGTTGTATGGAATGACCCAACCCAACAATTAAATGGACCAAACTACCCACTTGTATAGGGATATGTTTTATCGTACTTACCCAGCTGATAGGGATCTACCATTTCCTGGAGTTTTCTGTTCATGGTAATTGAGCTGTCTTCCAAACAGACGATCTGCTCTTGGTATTTCTCCATGTTGTTCTGCTGTTCGTAGTTCTCGTCTTGTAGTCGGCTGATCACTTCCCATTGTTGTTGTATGATGGGGTCATTGGCCAATGGCTCCTGAGCCAGTTTGATAGATTCAATCAGGCTGTTCTGATGGTCCATGAGCCAGTCTTGCATGTCTGACCACATACTGGATTGTTGCTTCTCCCAATCGTCCTGCTGTTCGTCCATCTCTTGCTGCTGGGCGGTGACCTGCTGCTGCAGCACCTTGAAGTCATACTGCTGCCGCTCCACCTGGTATCGCAACTGCTGCACCCAGCTCTGACCCTCCATGTGGTCCCACATCTCTTCCACATGGGCATGCCACTCACCGATCAGATCATTAGCAATGTCAATCTGTTTCTGTTGGCGTTCGATCCACTGCCAGTGACGTTCCAGTTTTTCACTTTGCACCCACAGTTGTTGTTGCTGTTCCTGCAATTTCTCGTACAGGTCAAACTGGCCTTGCTTGTGCTCCTCAAAGTCAACAATCGCTTCTTCCAAGGTGTCTGCTTGTTTCTGAATACGGTTCTG
>LD358449.1:13053-27892 GCA_001465055.1 Ptychodera flava | reverse complement strand
TAATGGCAAATGTTTTTGTACATAATTCAAGCTTTATTTTCAAGTCTCAAAGTTTTCTCAAATGAGAACTTATCGAAAATATTCAAGGATTTATTAATCAGTGTTACTTCGTGTTACTTCGGCTCCATGGAGACGAAATACGTCGCCTCGGTTACTTTTATTTTCAAAATTATGTAGTGATTCGAAGACAGGCCTTGGTGGTTTACTTGTTTGGGGTTTGGTTTCTCCAAGCCACAAATTTTAAACGGGAAAATGTTCATCTGTCAGGCTGAGTAGTAGTTGTACTCTTGACAACAGCAATCCTACGTTGCATACTGTAAGTTACGGTCCCTTCATATGGTGGACAGACTCACCATGGCAAAGTCATTTCCCCGACGACTTGTCTGGCGTATGTGACACAGGGGGCGCCGTACTGTGGCGATATCATCAAAACGTGACCGCTATCTCGGCCTACAGCGCCTCAAAGACAGATGTTGATTTGGTTTAAAAGTAGTATCCCATTGTTTTCCAGTATTTTGTACAAAGTTAGTCACTTAACTTTGTTGAAAACTTTACTGCAGAATATTCCCCGGTATAGGGCTTTCTTTACAATAAATAATCTTTGCTTGATCTGCAAGTTGTGTGGATGAATTTTGAAATCCGTTAAAACGAAATCTCGCGTTTGCGCGCTTTTTATTTGTGGAAATTAAAACATTAATTTTTCCTCGTACATTTAATACAATAGTGTACCTGGCCATTTTCATTTCAAAATATAAGTAAAATGAGATGTTCTCGTAAGTTTCCTTGAGCAAAGATCATTTTTCAAACTGCCATTTTCGAGGTGCTTACAATAATTCATATCTGGACAGATAATACATCGCCAGCTTGGTTTTCTGTTCGAAGGAAAACATTGTAATTTGTTATATATATATATATATATATATATATATATATATATATATATATATATATATATATATATATATATATTCCCTGCTGATTTCCAAAAGATAGGGCGTCGAGCACAACTCAGTTCGTTTTCGATCCTTTAGTAATCAAAAGATTTGTGATTTTTCCCCTAAAATTCCACGCATTCTTAATTGATGCCATTCACGACAATAAGGTTGTGTACTGCATATATGCTACTGCAAGGCAATTTGTACCAGGGTTTGAAAAGTAAAGGAGTGTTAGTGAGTGATTCTCCCAATAAGTTTGACTGATGCCTACTTCCCTCTCTCAGAGGACTGAATAAAAAATCGACGAAGACAAAAGAGCACATTACCTTGGGTAACTCTTCATTTTTATTTTATATGTCATATAATAATCCTCTATTTATACAAAAATAAGACATCTCTGTCTGTCTGCCTCTTTCGCTCGCTCGCTCGCTCTCTCTCTCTCTCTCTCTCTCTCTCTCGTAATATTATATTCACACGTGCTTTGACGTGCTAGTCACTGCCAGTGAACATTAAACTGCGTGAACCAAGAGTGTAATCATGACGTATACTGCAAAAATGATGTCAAAGGTATTGCATGTTAGAATAGGTAAACTGTAAGTGGTTTGCGGTCCTATAGGCACTTAATATGTGTTGCAATTACCTATGGAGTGTAGTAAAGATACTTTATGCTGCCTCATCGTATAAAAGTCTACCTAACATTGTATAATACTTGATATTGTCTTGTGTATTGTGGGCGTAAGTACTGACAAAAGCTTTTAGCTACATATCACAGAGATATTCCTCCCCGTTCCATTTGTTTGAGGTCCATCCTTTTTTAAAGGTGGCGTCCCTGTCAGTTCAGTCTTGTTGTCATAATTTAACCCGACGAATTGTGCGAACGACTGTAGATGCTAGGGCTAAATTTGTACTGCAGTTTCCCCGGGCATTTTTCCATGATTTGACTTTTTGTGTAGTTCCGAAGGGCGCGAGCCATCTTCTGGTAGGTCATAAGATTTTTATGGCCCTTCTCGACACCCCACTGGCGGGCAATTTCTTCTTTCTCGGCGCTGACGAAGCGAAAGAGTCCCTGGGATTGATCCGTCCACTGTACGCACTTGCTGCACTCTCCACCGTTCAAATGTCTCAGAAGGAATTTCCACAGCAGCTTCTTTTCTTTCCTTTTTCTTCCTGTAAAAGCAAATGAGGAAAATAATCGTAAGTTGTACACCGCTACCAACCCACACGATGACTTACAACTGTTTTTGTCAACTTCTATCGATACAGTCCACAGGCGCTTGTTCGCCGGGAAGTCTGCTAGATCGATCGATTTTCTGCTCGATTTATCAATCCCATAGCCCGCAACGTATAGATCGAGCAGAAAATCGTTCGCGTCTGCTACCCAGCGAACGAGCGCCTGCGATAGAGTCAGAACTGAAATTGAATACACACGTTTACACAGATCG
The DNA here is from genome assembly GCA_001465055.1 of Ptychodera flava. Classification (NCBI taxonomy): domain Eukaryota; kingdom Metazoa; phylum Hemichordata; class Enteropneusta; family Ptychoderidae; genus Ptychodera; species Ptychodera flava. The sequence continues at coordinate 25,515 of LD358449.1, read as the reverse complement.
CCATGACTGGCAAGAAATTTGGTAGACATGTGCATATGTGTCTGGAAAAATTTACATTCACGGAATATTGAACTACGTTTAACATGTTTAAGTAAATCCCTCACAGTTTTATCATCAGTTTAGAGCAAGCAAAAGTCGTTTGTCACATATTCCTGATACTTTGGACCGTTACACCATATTAGTAAATTGTAGTAATTACCTGCGAGAGGGCGCTCTTTCCGAGGTCGTCCTCTTCTTCTTCTTACCGGTGCCATGGTGACCTGTGGAATTGTTTCATTGCATATTTCTTCGAGTTGTCTGACGGTTATAGGGGTGATGTTCTAGGGACGAAGAAAGAGAAAAACTTAGCATATTCTGTTTGAAGTGTCTTCGTACCTTTGAAGTTCGGAAACACGCTACTTTAGAGCACAGACTCCTTGTCCGTGTTCAGAGGTCCCTCCTTCAGAAGATGACGCGCAGATTATAACCATGGCGACAAAAGACAAACTGTCATGACAGCGCACATATCTTGTAATGAATACACTCAAAGCTTACAATGAAATATTCATATAAATAAAGTTCAGACGAAACATTTTTGAAGGTAATTCGCTCACGCCCATGATCTATGAGTCATACTAATTACACATGCATTAGCACTTCACGGGCACAAATAGTCTCGTTCAAGGTAAACTTAAAAAAGTGTTTCCTTTTTTCACTACTTCAGCCTAGTGTATACCACGAATAATGTAAGCCCACGTCGAAGCAGCCGAGTTTCTATAAACATTGTTTTTCGCAATTCTTCTTACCTCTGAAATGGAATCGTCATCACTTTCGGATGAGTCCGCATCTGAACCTGAATGGCAACCGTCGATGCTGCTGGACGACAGAGCTAATAGCTGTTCGATAACATTTTCTGAGTCAATATAATTTTCTGAATTTGTCCGTGATCTCTCACAAGTTTTGTTGAGTGTCTGGAAAATGTCCGCACATGATTCAGACGGATGTGAAACAGTCTGGTTTTCTTGAAGCTGCGCGTGTGACTGGCCAATATTTGGTTTTGTTTCCATGGGTGATTGAGAAAGTTCAGTTAGACAAAGATCCTCTACTTGCTGTGTACTGAAAGCGTCGATTTGTTCCGTGTACGACTGCTTGGCGTCGCGCTCGTAGCCTCCCTGCATTGTCGGCTCTGACTCCACGGGTGTTTGGAAAACGGTCGGCGAACTTGAACTGTACTGAATAAGCGAGTTGAAAAAGTTAATGTGGCCGTTATGAGGTTCCTGATGCGATTCTGTTCTGGTACTGTGACTAGAATGTCCAAAACTAATGCCATTGTGTGTGCGGGGGTTAGCTGCCGATGCCGGGTACGACTGGTCAAAGTTTGTTTTGACAAGTTGTGACTCCGTGACTGGTTGGGACAAGTCTCTATACTGCGCCCTTGACTCTGTAATCGAACAGTCAAAGTGAGAGGTCTCTGTGTAGGACTCCTGAGAAGATAGAAAATCTTCAAGATTCTTCGAGTAGTTTTGGAACCTGATTGGTGCCTTGTACATTTCTCTTTTAGCGGGATTTGTCTTCTTTTGAGAATCCACAAAGTTAGCACCGAATGTTTCCAGTTGGTAATATGTCTTTTTAGGAGAATGGAATTCTGAAAAATTACGATAGAAAGAAACAATTAGTAGTAGTAGTAGTAGTAGTAGTAGTATTAGTAGTAGTATTTGTTGTTGTTATTGATGATGATGATGATGATGATGATGATGATGATGATGATGATGTGGTTATTATCATCTTCTTCGTCCTAATGATTATTATATTTGCCATCACTATCACTACCATCATCATCATCATCATCGTCGTCGTCGTCGTCGTCGTCTTTATAGTCGTCATGGTCCCCTTTCGATCAGATGCAATCTTCAAATGTTTACCTTTCTTCCATGACTTCAAGTATTCAAAGACCATGTCGACATCAGGGTGGTTGTCGAATACAACTGTAAATTGCGGTTTAGATAGCGAGCATAGTTGTTTACCGTCAATCTCTCTCTTGGCAGCCAGCACTGAAAAGTCGTTGTTGAGGCCGAAAACGCTGTTTACGTAACACAGAAACTTTCCAACTTGTGTAACGGTCATTTCACGTACGTCTGCATAAAACAACAGGTGAGAGAGCTCTGTATCAGAATATAGTTCATTTGTGTCTGTAGCCTTTGTAAGGCCGCGATACGACTTCTCATCAATTTCTTTCGCTTTGACATCAACATGCTTTGGGTATCTTTCTCTTTCTGTATCTGCCTGTCTGTCTAGTCTTTCTGTCCATCTGTCTGTCGCTGACTCTATTTGTTTTGTCTCTGTGTGGGTGGAGTCTCTTTTTGTCTGTCTGTCTGTGTGTGTCTTTCTTTCTGTCTCCGTCTCTGTCTCCCCCTTTTCCCCTAAATTCTGTAAGAAAAATAACACAAGCTTACCCTCAGGTAATCCCATTTGAGAGGTCAGATCTTTGTCTGTCTGCAGGTTGGCCCGTTTAAAATATTCCGCAGGGTCCTACAGATATCAACGTACAATAATATATAACTTGAGTTATTTCTGTAGCCTTTATGTAAAGTGGTGGTTCGTTAAAAATGCCATTCGGTTTTAAAATTGATAAATTATTTTTTGAAAATCTGCGTTCTTGTCTATTATCTCTTGTCTGCAAACACCATCGCTTTCGATAAACGACCAGGGAAATGTTTCAGTTGACCAGGGCGCCATCTAGCGGCAGTCTTTTGCAGACACCTGTTGATCTTGCTTGCCTATCATGAAGTCAAATAACCGGTATTTAGTAATATTTTTCTTGAAAGCCAGACTGTATCATGGTGATGTATTTCATACCTATTTGCTCACAGAAAATCAATACTATCCGGTGTTTTTTATGATAAAGCCATGCACAAGACTATAGTCGCCTGGCTTTTCTCGGGTTTACGCAGCACTTGCTCTGCTTGCTGGCTATCACATTCACCCCACGAACTACGCGACAGTCTGGCCGAGTATATGGCTTCAGTTTCGCGATCACCTCAGCGCGAAAATCTGCTGATGTTATTCCTTCTATTGAATGGTTTGATATTCAAACGCCCTAGACATGGGCAATTTATGCCAACTATCGTCCGTTTCTCCGAACTCTGATCTAATTCTTGGAATCCAACAAAAGGTCCGCAAGTCTCAACAAAGACGTTGAACATGGGACGCGACCTTTATTGTGCCACTGAGTTTTTCACTGCGGACGATCAGGTATCGCAGGGCAATGTGTTGGCGGGATGCTCTCTGTTGACATGATTTTTCTGTACAAATTATTCTCCTATAGTCTAACATTTTTCGCCAAACGATGAGTCCAACATTAGCTTGAAATATCAGGTAGTTTACCTAAAACTTTCCCCGTCAATTTAGTTAGAATAACGTTTAAGCACTTCGATTTACGTCGACTAACTCAACATACTGTATCATAACGGTCCCTAGATGTCGTCAGCCATTTTGTCAACCACTGTCCAAAACAAAGCTTGACGAATATCCCGTACATTGATCACGGCTGTCCGTTTGTACTGCGAATGCTCCGGGGATCAGAATAAAGGTTTCGGATTTAAAGTGAATTTTTTTCTGGATTCAGCCAGCAAACGTATTTTAATAGCCCTGTAATCGTACTGAAAAACCCTTTTTTGAGTTGTTGGTGTTGACATGTAAAAACTATCCTACTCGAATTAAATAGTATTCCTCGGTTCATTTACGAACCGGTGAAAACAGATTGATTACAAACGGGGGTTCCCCTGAACTTATGGTGTTTAGTTCTGGCGATGTGGGGAGTTCCCCTTCCTTCGATTTCTAAGAATTCACTGCAACGACTGCCTTTAGGAGAATAGCATGGCCGGCGACGACGAATACCTGTCACTTTACACTGCACAACATAACATAGCGAGTCCCCTCTTTGTAACCCTTTCTACCTGGGTGAAGACCCTGGCAACGGACTTGTTGTATTGTCAAGTTGTCTACTGCCCTGTGTGCCAAGTTGTCTACTGCCCTGCCCACGCGTATGCATCGATTTAATCATATAGAGTTTATGGTTTTACACCCCTTGTCTTGTACGCTCCAATAACTGGACATTGCTTTGCAAATTCGGGTCAACAAACAGATGTTGCGAATGGGCGGCATTTTACACTCTATCGACTCAGATAAGTAACGCACTTCATTCGGCTCGCCTGTCAGAACTTGTATGTGGTTTTGCACGAAGGCTGCGCAAAGCCAGTAATCATGTTATTTTACGTCTCTACAATGTCAAACACAGTGGCTGCAACCATGGACCTAAAAAAAATTAGGTCCATGCTGCAACGGACATATTTTTGTTCAGAGCTGTCTTTGACGCGGCTGGTATAACTTCATGCAACGTAGCAGTATTTTGGCGCCTTGCCCGCGCAAAGAAACTATAGGGTAAGAGAAGTTTCTGCGTAGAATATTGAACTAAGGGTTGTCTTCTCACCTCTGATATATCATCCATTTCGACGGGAAAGTCGGCTGCCAAATCGCCAAAATCAAGAAACGGGAAGTCAGAATCATCGGCATGGCTCTCCGCGGCCTCATAAGTATCATGTTCTGTTGGAAAATTCGTTGTCGGCATCTTGGTTTTGTCTCTACTATTTCTAGGAGTTAAGTCTGTTGAAATCAAAAGAAATAATTCTGTTGGTGTAACATGTTTTACGTACGACAGGTGTTATGCTTTCTCAGGCAGGCGTAGGAAAATACCTGTAAAACGCACAGTCTACCTGAGTTGAAAGCCAGGTATGTCAAAGTGTACTCGATAATAGCACTTGAGCGCGTAGACTCGGCAAACTGAACTGACATGCCGCGCTTAAGTGTTGCCGTTATCGAGAGCGAAAACTTTGAGCTGATTACCTGTTGCGCTCAAGAGCAGCGCTCGACTATTTGCAGTTCGCTGGGCTAGGCAACTTCGACGCCGAGCTGGCCTGGACAGTTGAACACAACACGCTGATCTGTGAAGTTATGCAATGCAGTGGCAGTGAAAGACGCTCCACTGCACTTACTGGTCATCAAACTATTAAGCAAAAATGAGAACGAATCCTTATATGGGGTCGATTCAATGACAGACCGGCAGTGCGATTCGCGGGTATGCAATAATGCTATGCAGCTGCCATGGCAACCCCAAGAGACGGCATTCGATTGGTTAAAGTACGGCACCCTGATAAACAGAATACCCTGGCCATTTCTCGTTTGTGTGGGCTGGCAGGAATTTCCCGTACTCTGCCGATGTCCCAGTTCACGAATCTTTCCATAAGCTTCACGGTACCGAAAGCTATAAACCTGAATCAGAACACTAGGGTAATAATTAGGTGTTTACTTGAGATGGTGTCGTGACAACATTTTCATTTGTTTTTTTCCGCCTTGTCTCACTTTTTTGATATTCCAAAATAAAGACAGCTCCCCAGATATATTGCATGACTCAGCCATGGTCCCCCCCCCCCCACACAGCTTCAAGTGCTTTTCAACGGACGCACTGCACACAACGACATACAGATTGTTTTGTTGAATTGTGTGATGTAGAATATTGCAAAATTCTCAGAATGCATGAACATTCACTCCCTGCTACAATTTCGTGTTTTCGTTAGCTGAAGTGATTTCTTTTCTTCAACTGTGAGAGTTGGCGCCAAAAAAACAGCAAATCAGCGATCCTTTGGACAGAGTTAAGTTACCAAAGACTAAAATCGATAAAAAAAAATTCATGTACGGTTCAAGTACGATTTGCATTATTTGTACAGGCGAGTTACCGAAGATTAATGCCATGTTAAACCCACGATGGAACATGTTTTCACTGGGCTGGGACGATTTACAGCAGAAACGAGACTAACGTGACTCAGTATTTGGTAAAACACTTCCCTGCCTGGCTTGAAATATATGAGAGCTTTGAATGTATGCAAATTAAAAGTTTGTCATCGTAATAGTCATTTTGTCCTGTCTAATATCAAGATAGCGTGCGTATCAAAGGGGAAATTTTATCACTTTCGCTCAAACGTTGTACAAGGAAACGCTTGAACCGTTCGCGTTTATGATCAGAAAGACAAATTAGGGGTCATAGTGCAAAGTTTTGGCAGCAAAGAAACATATTACCTCAATTCATTGAGGTTTGAAATTCTCGGCCTGTCTTTCCTCCTGATAGCTCTTCAGGGAAATGTCAAATTTTGGAAGCTCCGACTGTGAAAATTCATGTACTCAAAGGGCTCAGAATGAACCGTAGCAAGCAGGGACGAGAAAAGCACCGCAAAAATTGTAATGTATGAATATCTGTCCCCGGGGTGCATTTGACCTTTAATATCTATATTTGCCGATACTGAGAATGACGAAGTTGTAAAATGACACAGGCCTGTAGTCATATGATATCTCTTATAACTAATATTTTAACATAGAACCTAGTAGGGTCTATAATTAAACGCAATCAATGACTAGCCAAGGGAACTTCAGATGGGATCAGTGTATCTGACCTGTGGGTGAATACTTTGGTATGATTAGATGTGAACGCCCAGTTACGACTTCCCTGGTCACCTATATTTGTATGGCTGTATCTGAATTGTTGCTAATGATGGTGTGATGACATTGACAAAAACATTGCCATTTACCATAAATCTCTCTTGCACTCATTAGCATGTGGTTGCAATAGGCCCTCGGTATAAGACTATTTCCGACCCAATCGAAGCCACATTGTGCTGTTCGAACAACAGTACCTGTCGAACATATTAATCAGTAATTTATTTATCAAACAATTTATTTCTTGTATGTTACGGTCTTTGCACATTAAAACGTTTCAAAAATGTTATTGGTGCGTCTTGATGCAAGTTAAAATATCATAGAGCGTTCTGAAGTCTTCAGAAAGTCAATATGAAAATAATTACTCGTCAAAGGCCGAGTTGGTGAAATCTGTGAGTGGATTGTGGAAGATTAGAAGTGTCGGGCTTTACAGACAAAAGCTGAAAGGCATATTTAGCTATAAAGGTCTAAATTGAAGTGACTACAAAATTTATTAACCACTGCGCTCCTAATTTAAGACCTTTGAGTTAAATTAACATTTCTAATATGTATAATATAACAATCATGTCACATTCATGTCACGTGTCAAGTGGTGTAAAAGTCTTGTGAAAATAAACCACTGAGCTCACTTCGTGATACCTGTGTGTAAAATTTCATGACAAAGTTGTCATATGCATGTCACATGCATGTCAGCTACCCAGTTTTCAAAGTCTCATGACCTCATAAAAGGACTTCTTTCACGGTTTTCAAAATTGACAGTGCGGCTGCATCAGAAATTTTACTGAATGATTAATGGATATCCTGATCGTGAATTTGCACCGCGCTGGGTTTTCTGTTTTGTCTCGCCTTCTTCCTATCTTGCCCGATTCAACTCCAAGAATTCAAAAGTTACATTTCGATATCGAAGACTATTTATTGACATAAAATACGCCATTATACAAGAAACCCATAATAAAATCATTTTTGGTGTGCAGATATTTGACAAGTTTGATTTACTATTTATAAACGCAAATTTGACTGAGATACTCGACTTTTAATGCCGTTTCTTCTCATGAAATTTTAAACGTTTTCTACATTTGCTGGACTTCAACATTACACTGATTATAAACTTTATAAACTTTGCCGTAATTTTGTTCATTTTCTTGTATGTTAATCCTCATATACATGTGGGCCGTGTAAATCCGAAATGCAAGGAAGAATAGACAAGTTTATTTTACTATTCATTTTATTTTTGCATTATGCTTGTGGACTGTATTTTCCAAACACATGTCTTTGTTACCCATATATACACACTGCCTTTGCAAATTCACAAATCAACTGACATGTATTGATGGAATAAACTGAGGCAACCAAACTGTATTTATTTACTAAAATGTTAAAGCTATGTATTTATTTATAAAAATGTTGCAGCTACATTAGATCTGGCAGAACCTTTCAAATGTTTTTTCTTGTGTTCGTTTTGTTTCAACCACATTTTCTCGTTTCACTCTGACGATAAATTCCTAAATGCTGACTTTGCTGACACAACCTGTGTGTACTGTCCAATAAATATAGGAAACTGAATTTTAAACGCGAATAGAATTCGTTTGTCGACAATAACATTATTTTCCAGTCAATCAACTGTGCTGACGAGTCTTACTATTTGTAAACACCATTGGAACTAATTTGGGAGATTCGCTCATTATATTTTTCAAATTTTCTCAAAAGTGTTTGGTGCCGTGTAGCTGAATGTTGCAATATTACAATTACTAAAATAATAGCAAGTTCATTGCTTAGATGAGCTCAGAGTCGCACATTAAACCGACATTATTTCACTATCCAATTATCCCAAATTATTTCCAAATTGAAATATAATATTTCAACACACTGTATGGAGAAGAACAACAAATGTACTTGGTTTTACAACAGTCTAGATTTTTTTCAAAACTTACAATTATTGCGGTCCCTTTCAATGAATGTCTCTTATTTTGCGGGTCAGCGAGTCTAGGAAATGTACGATTTCAGTGTTTAACACTCAATAACAAGCTTCCAAATACAATTGCATATTTAATGTTCTACCTACATGAGTAATATCTTTACTGAGAAACTTTGTCCATATTTTTTACGATTACATGTCTGACAGTTGGAAAATATTTCCAGATATGTTGTAAAAATATTTTTGTTGTAAAAAAATAAGAGACTCTCTCCAGGCACATTTCATCTTCATCACAGAAAGTATACCTTTCAGCTGTTCCTCAACTTGGAATAGGAGACTTACTTGATGCAACATGTGACACAAACATCGGAAAACGTTCATCATTCCCCCATAAAAACACGTTTCATTACAGGCAAACATTAAGCTGGTAGGCATTATTATGGCTTTTTCTCTGTTTTGCAATTGTGTTAGCAAACTGAGTGACAGCGATACTTTATGTAAGATATTTAGGGACAGGGACATTGCAAAACATAATCTATGAAAGAAATGGACAAGTAGTGTAGTAGACAATTAATGAGAGAAAAAATACAAAATAAGACTGAGAGACGGGATGAAAGGAGAAAGACAGAATCGGAGGGAGAGAAGGGAGGGGAGAGAGAGTGGGAAAGAGAGGCATACATATACAGACAGACACTGACAACCAGAGACAGTGAGGGACAGAAATTCATGACAGCAAGAGGCAGTGTGAGAAACAGAGATATGAGCAGAGAGGCCGAGGGGTAGAGAGGCCGAGCGGGAGAGAGAGAGAGAGAGAGAGAGAGAGAGAGAGAGAGACGGACACACAGTTGCGGAGAGAGAAGTAACAGACATGTCACACACATACAAAGAGACAGAGAAAGGCACATGGAGAGAAATAAACATGATAGACGTCTACATTTTGGCATCCATCTCTAAGAACAGATCACATTTCGCAAGTTTTAGCGAAGCCAGGATTAGAGACAGATACGCAGAAAGCAGGATGTAAACAAACAGTCTGAGAGTGATGACCAAACTTGGGAAAAAATAGGACCAGAGAAAGGAGAGAATTAGTAATAACTATATTACACAACACTACCATTGAGAATGGTTTACGTGCAGTTGAATAGGATCACTAAAACCTTTTGATAATAGTTGAGTATGCAGTGAAATGAGGAATGAGATAGCAAACAGAAGTCCTTGGAATGAAGTGTTCACCTTAGAAATCATATAATGAAACTGACAGGCAAAACTATAAAATTTGATGAGAGTCCAATAGACTTATTTGACAATCAATTAACGAGCATGCAAAGGTATTAAAACGGGCACAATTGTTGAAAGGATCATAGCTTTACTTTGCCCTAGTTTTCAAAACATAACCTAGCGAGAAACACATGAAACTCCGATACGCAACTTTTCTGGCATGTTAATGCAGGCTTAAACACATGTAACAAGTCAAAATTGTGCTGTAACTTTCCTACACTACACAGGCTGAAGACACATGCGGCTTGCAGGGGACAGCTGCAAAGCAAGATAAGTTACAGATCTTTCTAAAAACTCGAAGAGATAATTGCTTTCCTAGAAATTTCAAATTTGAATATTTTTTAGAATCGCTAGTCATGGTAGAATACCCTGGCAGTACCGAACAAAGTATGTTGGAGTGAGAGTTCTTGAAAAACACCTGTACAATCTATATATATTTACCAGTAGTCAAATGAACCGAATGCCATTAGAAAAACAGTTTTCATTTTCCCACACTATTATCCATGCCGAACATCTGTCTATGAATTGTTACACTAGAATTTATCCGTTGTTTCAAAACATAGACAGATTAAAATAAATTACCCTAATGACATTTTATGGTTACTACCTTCTATCAACAAAATACATGTGATTAAAAAGAGTATTATATGGGTTGCCATTGAAATACCTAATTTAGCTATAGGTTTAAACAAAGACATAAATGACATTTTAAGGGGTTCTCATGGGTATAGATATCTTTCAGGATACGCAGCTGCATCAGGAGATATTTATTTCTAACATTATTGCCTCCTGTCCTAGTTTGACATACTTTAGGGTTAGGGATTTCAGCTGGTTTGTTACACGTGTCTCAGTTTCTGAAGGCATTGTCGTAAGCTTTTCGCTGTACTAAATTACCAACTGTCACTCGAATAATGACGTTGACAAGGACTTTAAAAATCCAGATGCTGTAAAAATCTTGAATGACTAGAAAATAAAATCGTTGTACAATAACTTTTAGCCTTAATAGGTTGGGTTAAGTAGATTATATGAGAGAGAGAGAGAGAGAGAGAGAGAGAGAGAGAGAGAGAGAGAGAGAGAGAGAGAGAGAGATTGGACAGGACATGCAACTATAGAGACTGACTGACGGTCAGTGAGAGAGAGACAGGGAGACACGGACGGATATATAAATGGTATGTATACAAAATAAAAAGCTATACAAACAGGTGGCAGAAAAAACATAACGCGATCACGAATAGTCGCTGCACTTCTACAGGCGCCTTTAAACAAAACGACTACATACTTTGTACATTTTGAACATGTTCAAACAAGCCCTTAACATTCCTTTGTGCTCTTATGAGACATTGTTGCGTTGGGTTACTAATATAAAAATACCACCATCTTTAAGGTTTCTTGGCAGTGGCAAAAAATCTCACGACTCTGCTTCCACTAAGTATAATTAATTATAATACAAAAATATATTTGAGGTTCATAAAATATTATGCGGTTGTAATTTAATGGAGCTTAATGTTTTCGTAAAAGTTTGAATTGTGGTTTTGTGATGACGGTGCAAGGCTTCCAGTTGTATGTTGACTGGGATTTGAGTTGGTATCTGGTTCGCTCGAGAGTTCGAAGAGACCATGACGTTTACAAGAACACTTATTTTTTGTAATTATTTGCACTGAAAATATTTTCATAGAAAATGCACACCATTATCCAAACAGAAGGAAATTTGTGAAGATACAGGCGGTGCAGATAGCTAAGCGCAGATACTCGGGTACACTGCTAAACAAATTACAGGGCTCAAAATGAACTTTTTTCCCTAGTAGTCCACTTGGGCTACCATTTTCTGAAGTTGGTAGCCCACTGACAAGGTATGGTAGCCCATGCATATTTTAGTTTGGGGATTTTTTTATAACAAGAGAAGAAAAAGCTATTTTTCAAGGTTCTGCCCATAAAGTAAATTTCTTAGTCATTTGATGTGAATACTTGCACACCTTTATTACCCAAAAGAAAACTGGTATAATTGACGACAGTGACACTAAAAAGTTTTGTGACCTATCATTGTATTGATAACCCGTTTCATTCTCAGAGTTGCATGCCAATTTTGATAGACGTCTTGGCAATGACCACAATCTCCTGAGCAGGGCTAAAACAGACCATGAGCTTTCTGTAGTAGGGAGGAGTTTGTGCTTGATACAAAATGCAATGAGAATGCGTTTTCATTGGCCATCGTTTTCTGTGTCTGTTATCCAAGTACATCGGTTGAGATACTGAAACTTTGTTCCGAAGTTCCATCGCAAGTCGTCTTTGTAATTTGCAAACAAAGTCACAGTCCAACCTTACTGTGTCAAGCTGGGTTTGACTGCATTTAGCTCGTCCAAAAGTGAAAGACCGGACATGACACGCCGAGTACTGACTGAATTTCATGTCCCAGGGCTTTGGTAGTCCATGTGGGCTACCATTTCATGGACTTTGGTAGCCCCAGGGAAAAGTTGGTAGTCTGTGGACGCGGGACTACCGCTAATTTCGAGCCCTGAGTCAATACTAGGAGACTGACACCGGTTCAGCTGTTCAGCATGACAGGCACTTAAAGAGAAGGAGAGGTAGATAGACAAATGGGGCAGAAATAGGCAGATACATACTGAGAGACGAGATGTTATGGACAGGATTACAAACACGACTATGTACACTGCCACAGACACCGTGATACAGAACACAATTAAGTTACAGGAGTGTGACAGCAAGAGATAAGAATTATGGAGACC
>LD358422.1:656-20057 GCA_001465055.1 Ptychodera flava | reverse complement strand
GAAAGCGATAGAAAAATCGAGTGGTGTTGAAAAAAATCGTGCATAAAATTAGCATAAATTAAGCCTCCATGCCAGATAACTTGGGGTTGCTCGAGTATAAGCCCCTCCCCTAGTTTTACCGCTGTTTAGTGTTGCCGAACCGGGGCTTATACTCGGACGAGTACGGTATATTTTAAATTTGAATTGTTGAGAATACCACAAGAGTAACTCATACACCGTTTTGTGATCTGGTACACCACTTCAGAAATAAAGGGTGATTTTTTATTTCTGGGCAAGGGCAAGAGGAAAGGCAAAAATTAACAGAGCCGAGCCTGTTTACTAACCTGCACCCATAAATAACAGGGTGGAGTCTGTTGTTTCCATTAAATTATAAATGAACCCCTCCCCCCCCTCAGAATGAAAGAAAGAAAAAAAAAATGAAAATTTCCCACGCAAAGACGACGGGGCCCCATTACTTGTATTACACAAAAGTATTCACTTGGCAGTGATGTGTGAGATTCCCTGTTACATGAGCTGTACAAATTTTGCAAGACTGGAAGTTTTTCAGAAAAAAGTGTCTAAGCTTGGCTCACAAGTGCTCCATTTATTTTGTGATTGATTATGGTCTTTGTACAAGTCATAATTTACATTTTGGCTCTAAAAATATGATGTGTACGATACTGTGGGTTGCTAATACTATTATTCATATTCACAAACCACTACAGTGTATTTGTGGTCCGTCACATGGTTCAGTTCAACCAATGAATATGCGAAGGACACAGGATGGTCCAATTATAAATCTACTTGTGTAGACTTTTGTAATTTGCACTGTTCTGGTCTATCAACAACCTCACATGTCACACATCCATATGACCTTAGTCAATATTCAACTGCTATGATTAAGTCTGACTCCTGGTCAATATGTTAATTAATTATCTCATTATCTGATCTGTCGATGTGATGATTATTCATTTGTTGCATAGTCTGATCAATGCGCACAATTGAAGTACCTTACTCTGGACAGTATTGATGCATTGAAAATTTACACTAATATGTCCATTTTAACCAAACCTTAGTCTTTATGCACATACAAGTGTAAACCTGCAGTCAATTTCAAAATTGTTGAGTAGGAATGCTTTTTGTCTGTTTGTCATACATCAAACATTTAAGTTTAGAACACTTACAAAGTAATGATGGGACCTACTTGGCTACTGACATTATCGTTGCCATGTCAACAACGTTGAGGCCTGGTGCGTGATGGGCGACAGTGCCTCCCACGGCATAAAATATATAGGTCAGTCACCGATCGGGGAGAATGAAACTGACTTTTTTTAGTTTTTTATGACCAAAAATCTATGATCTTTCATGTCAAAAAAAATCTATGGTATTTGTCGGTTTGGTCCCAACATCTAAAGAGACATTACTTCCGTGCATTTGTACCCATAGTGTCTGCAAAAACAATTTTATATGTACAAAGGTTCATTCGCGATTCATACCGTGGTGTTCCCAGCGTACCTAACCCTCCGCCGACGCTGTCTGTGAGACTGAAATTTCTTCAGAAGAGAGACTGAAAACATTCTATGCAGACTCACTTCTAATGCGTGTACATCAAAATATGAGTTACAACCTGCAACCTTTTCACTTGACGAGTTGTCGTCTTGAGCTGCAAACCCGCAAGTTTGTTGCCTTGTGAAAATGTGCGCCTTCCCTAAGATTATAAACCAGTAGTTTCGCTACACAGTACATGGGATAACACTTTACTAAACACTTACCACTTTACTACTATGTTCCCATTGCCAACTAAGTTACCACGATCGACGTCCCGATCGTCACAACGTCAGCGATCACTGGTGTCATTCTATCTGAAAGTTGACAGTCATATCTTGTCAGGAGGTTGTGCATCGTCAGTACGTTTACACTTTCACAAGGAAAGCCTTGACATATATATAATACACTTGCAATGATTGGAGAACTCGCCACACTGGTGTGTATGGTAGCCAATCATTATTTACGATATACACCAATAAAAAGAGATCGTTTATTTCTTAATAGGGGTGTCAAAGAAGAGAATATCGGGATCGAAGAATATTTTCCTTTATTTGGAGCATATGCAACAGTGGAGCATATTAAAGCGCAATAATGACATAAAACAAGTAAAATGATGTCAAATTTCGACCATGTACGTGTGACGTATTTGATAATTTGGAATATGAAAATGTACCCTAAGCTACACTCCCCCGTAATCGATAGACTTGCCAGTGATTTCCGCTTCAGACGTGGCCTTCGAGTTGGAATAGGTGCCATGTCCGTCAGTTGTACACACTCGCTCTCCAAAACCGGCTGACATCGGACTTAAAAATGTTTGAAATAACAGATTATCAGAGTAAGTGCTACAATATCAATATATGTATCCATATGAATACACTTCCGTGATAAAGACCAAGGAAACCTCAAAATTATTTCCATCCGAAGGATGATGTTTTCAACTAAAATCTCGTGTATGTGATGGATGATATGACTAGACTGGTAGACCGCTAGACCTGTAAACAGTTGGTATTCGTTCTTACCTTTCGACAGCTGTGTGAGATATCTTTTCGTGTAAATATTCTGCGTTGTCGGTAGACTTAAATGACACATATGTACGGATGTACCGACCTGTCCCATACAGTGTCATTGTCATTGTCATTGGTTTGAGCCTGGGGTGGAAGCTGGAATCCACCATGGTGTAGTCCAACACAGTAACACTGACAGATGTTGAGTAGATTCTACAAAAGGTAGTTCATAGATGGTAGTTGCAAAATTCGCGGGAGATTTTTTACTAGTTTTAGACATTTTACCGTGGTTTGACATGAATACACTGATAAAACTTCTGATCAACTGTACTTCCCAATGAACAGTGATGATTGATGTTAATTAAATAATCACACAGCAGTCCTTCAAGTTCACATGTCAAGGTGGTTGTCCTTTGTTTTGTTTACAAGTCATATGTGACACAGATAAGAAAGAGCCACTGATTTTCAGTACAATCTCAAATCTCACTCCTGCTGACTTGTACAGGACTTAAGATGCAGTCAAGAAGTTTATTTTAATGGAACACAAGTAAAAAGCAAACTTACCTTATTCTACATTTGACCTTGAAGACAATATTCAATAGGTGTCATTAGTTCGAAATTATAAAAGCAAAAAAGCAAACCCAGCGACGGTATACCACGACATTTTGACCAGTACACGACATATGCACAAGCAATAGCTTTACTTTACTTTACTTCATTGCTCAACAACACACTCAGGGAGTGTGGTAAGACAAAAATTACAAAACTCAAAGATGCAGACTTCAACAAACACTTGATGAACCTGCTGCTGGGGGAGGAACTAAAGTATCAGAAATAAATTTGGCAAGAGGTAGTTTATCTTTGTGAGTAAAGATATACGTGAACTTTTCTCTATCATTCAAATGAAGAAAACCAGGATTATACAAACTTGTGGATGAAAATATAATATTTTGATAAGCTGATAAGTTGTGTATTTTGGACATTGTATTACAAAGTGAAATTCATCAGCAACTAAAGTCTTACAATATTTGCAGAATCTTTCATTTGCAGGAACTTTTGGAATTGACCTTCTGCCCAGTTCTATTTGAAGGTTGTGATCCGAAATTCTTAGTTTTGTTAGCCACTTCCTATAGGTAAAAGATTTTGTATCTAACAAGTAACTTTCAATTTTAACATTTGTCTTAAATAGTCTGTAAGTTCAGAGCTTATTCTTCAGCATCCACACTTCCTTGTATCATAATGATTATTTCTCAGCCACGTTTGTTCATAAATTTCACATAAACTATCATATACATTATTAACTGTGGAATTGATATTGCAACTAGAAGTCCATATATCACTCCCACTGTAAGAGTTCAATATGCTTTGTATATAATTGGACCAATCTGGGTGTATAAGCAGACCTCAGTAAGATGTCATCCGATAAAACCAATCTATGCCAGTATTTGAGCATGTGCTTTATCACCATATAGTGAATTGGATATCTAATAACGAGTGCATATATTTTGCGAATTGGTCAAAATCTCGTGGTATGCTGTCGCTGAGATGGGTTATTGCTATATGATACATCAAAAACAGTTTTTCTCTAGCTGAGAGCTCGCACATGTTCAAACTGTGGTATATCATGAATATAGCAAGGTTAGTTTCATGTTTCAACGAATCAGATTGCTGTATTTGTGCTATCAATATACTGACCAGTATGATATGATAATCATTTGAAATCAAACCATAATGCATGATATCAAAGAAGCAGTAAAAAGAGATCTAATGATTGCATTGATTTTGATTTCACCAACAGAAATCGGAGTGGGCCTGTCTGGCTTTGGTGTTTTTTTCTTATTTCTTGGAATATTATTTTTCTTCGACAAAGGACTGCTTGCCATTGGAAATGTGAGTAATTATTCAAGCATCTTTCTTTAGCTCTCAACATTGTTAGCTTCAAGGAGAACAAAGATTTAATCTTAGAAAATTAGACTTCCACTGTTTTGTGTATGTCATATTGGCATAGAGGGCGTACTGACTGTTGTCTTGGGTGACAATGACTCTCACAGTGATCAATAGACAAAAGTTTAACTATGTTTGTAAAAAGTGTTGATGCATATCCAGTATTCTTTTCTATCAAATGACGTAATGCGCATCATTCGAATTTCCAGTTGACGGGCAACGTGCGCATTCTGCATGCAGTATGTGGTACAACAGTGCAGACAACAATACCATGCCATGCCTGACATATGTTTAAGGTATACAGTCACCTGTAATCTAAATATGCCCATATATGGTCAAAGGGGCGTTCCTTGGTATTCAAAATGCCCATGTGAGGGCGCTGTTTTTATAAAGCGGCCACCCGCTTAAAATCTGTGATTGGTTAGATTTTCTCTTTCCATGGTAACTGGCAAAATTGGAACAGGTGACAGTATACCTTTTAGTGTATGGTTGTAATAATCAATCAAATAGGAAAGTTGGAAAGACACTTTTTAGGATACCAAAGGAAGTTGTGCACAAGGGTGAAAAATCAAGAAAGTTGAGAAAAAAAGGCTTTTCAACCTGTCAGTATGTTGTACAATATTGTTTTGCCCGTCACTTAGTGACAACAATGTCTTCGATCACATGCCCAGGTCACATGATTGATACCTGTGTCACGAGGTAGTATGCACCTCGGGGACAGACATTCAGACTCTCAAACTTTTACAATTCTTTTCTGAACCACCACTTATTGGGATTTATTTTTAAAGCTGTTGGTGTAAGAAAATTTTTCACTGCCTTTGTTAGCATTACTGGCCCTTTAAATACACTGTCCACACTGACAAGGAAGTGCTTGATACATAAGTACAGTGCAGACTTCTTTTGCACAGTTTGTAAGTTTGTCCAGAAAAGACAGTAGCTCTCAAGCGTTGTAGTATTCACTGCTGCATGTTGTTGTACAGTGAGGTATATAAAATTGAGGTGAACAATTCATCTCACATTGTGTCATTTCCTGGAAGCCACTGAATGAATCCTGCAGTACAGTATTGTTCTCCCGTGAATCAACACCTAGAAATATTTCATGTATAATGCAGCTGTCTTGTTTACTCCCACTGTAAAGAGTTCAGTCATGTTTACTTACACTGTAAAAAGTTGAGTCATTTCTGTAAAATTCTGTTTTGTTTGCAGATACTATTTCTTTCTGGGCTAGGGTTTATCATTGGATTGGAGAGGACTTTCAGATTTTTCTTTCAAAAACACAAACTTAAAGGCAGCAGTTTTTTCTTTGGTGGAATTCTCATAGTATTGATTGGTTGGCCATTGGTCGGAATGATAATTGAGTTGTATGGCTTTTTTCTTCTTTTCAGGTAAGTATTCCACTGCAAGTATTTCATGAAAGTTTTTGATGTTCAACTGTTCAGTTTTCATTGTTAAAGCCACAGAATACTGAAAGTTTGAATTACAATGTTTGATTACTTGAGACCTGAGTATGCTGTAAGTTTTTCAAACTCAGTGTAAGTAATTTTGAAAACAACAGCAAAACTCGTTTAATTATCATGTTTTGTCATTCAAAACAACTACAACTCTGCAATTATCATACCTTGTCATTCAAAGATGTATGACATCATCATCATGTCACATTTCAATAATAACACATGCTAGCAAGGGCAAAATCTTGATTTGTTGCTCGCCCAAGGGATGGTGCTCATGGCTGTAATATTGATGATGCCCGAGCTGAAGCCTAGGGTGATCTTGCCTGTGCTAGTATGTGTAATGCATTTTATTACACCCAACAAACACTTTTGTTTTCGAAACTTTGCAATTGATGTAGTCAAGTGTCAACACTTGCCACAGTGAAATGTTCCATTTGTTGCCCGATTGCAATGCCAGATGAAGTAGAACTTGGAAGGTCAACTGAAATTAATGTCTAAAAACAAAGAAGAGTCGTTGCTCTGCAGAAAATATGAAGCAAATGTACATTATGCGGTATGCACAGTAACAACGCGTGGTATTCCAGAACATGGTAGCAGGCTATATCACTGCACTTGTATGCGACAGGGCTATATCACACAAGCACTTCTTATTCTATATCACGTGAGTGAGGCTCAGCCAATCACAGTAACTGGATTATACATTAAGTGTGTATTATATTATATCATGCTACCATGCGCCATTCTGATTGGACGAGAGCGATGCTAAAATATTGTTTTAGCACTGATAGCGGTGGTAAAACGGGCCCCTAAACCAGCATTTTTGAAAATTGCCCGGTCGGTGCATTTGAACGATGTGGCTCTGAACTATCCGAAACAGTCCGCTTTGTTTCAAAGACCGAGTTTGAATTTCGATACAGAGATAAATTATGGTTCTGTAACTCACCTCTTGGTGAAAATAAGCGGTCTATGATGAATGAAATCTCCGAAGCAACACATTTATTTTGGTATGATGATGTACAAAATTGTATAGGGTAACAGCGCACTGTGTAGTTTGCTTGATCGATTCAGCAGGAGTCGAGACGCGACATACCGCTCTTTAAAACGGAGCTACTACTAGTATTCGTTCATACACAAATAAATTGAAACTTCCTCACAGTAACGGTACGTCAGATATTCCTTCCTAGAGTTTGGGTTGTAACAGACCAGGGTGTTCTAACGATGTAGCCCAAGAACTTGAAGAAGTTCAAAATAACAATGCGATCATTCCTGGCGACTGCGACGAAAATCGCTGTGTCAGCGTCCAGCTCTCGCTGAATCGGGCAACACACTCTGCTCGCATATTACAACTGTTCATGCAGTCGCCGTAATCCATGTCTGGATTATTTCAAAACTGCAGGTTTTCTGGCACAAATTATCCATCCAAAATATCCATCAAAAATAGAACCTGTAACCCCACTGCACCACCTCCTCTGTCTTAATGTTACGACGGTTGGCGCACACCGGACTGACAGTGAATGAGACAAATCTATTTTTAGTGTACTACGCCAAAAAAAGCCAGCGCTATTGTTTTTATGTAAATTTACAAAAAAAATTGTTACTTTTTCTTTTGCTTTGAACTCTTGACCCAGTTCTGTGTCTGAAGCAGTTCGTGTTGCATGTAAATATTAATGAAATTTGGATAAACGTAATGCGTATGTTATCGTAGGATATTGTGTTCGTGTGTTGTCAACGTAATCCAAACTTATAAAAATGCTCGGTCTCGGGCGATGATTTTCCGACGTTTGATCTCTCAGACGTCCGTTTTCTGCATTTTGGGCTGAAACTGACGAAAATGCCGGACCAAGACGACAAAGACACACAAGTTGATATAATATAATAGCAATAACCCCCTTCGCAGTCGGGTATACACTCGATTTTGGTACAATTCGCTCCATATAGCACTCGCCTATCGGCTCGTGCTATATGTCGCACATTGTACCAAAATCTCGTGTATACCCTCCTGCGGCGGGGGTTATTGTTTAAATAACTACAGAATCTGTGTCTGTTCAATTTTCACAAATTTTCATATTTGCTTTCCTATTACAGAGGCTTTTTCCCAGTAGTTGTAAATTTTCTCAGAAGGATACCAGTTATAGGTCTTCTCCTGAATTTACCTGGAATTAGTCAGGTAATTATATCAACCTGCTTGTCATCTGTTTCTTGATTTTACAAACGGTTGAAGGGTGAGGGACTGTTCAGGTCAGTTTTTGTGTATGAAGTGGGCGGAGGGAAAGTTGTAGTATTGGTGGGGGTCATATTTATTCTAATTGATGAAGAAGGGTATCACCATGTTTTTAGACTGAGATGACAAATAAACTGTTTATACTACAACAAAGTCATGATTCAATTATAACATTAATTTTGAGGACCAAGGTTGGTGTCATAAGCCTTTATTGTTATCCATATCATTTATAAACTTATACAGAAAATAATGCTAACAACACAATTATTAATGGAATAGCACACATAAACAAATAAATCAACACACCTCTGATTTTCAAAAGTTTCAAAAGCTTATCACCCTGTATTTTCCTTTCCTCAGGGGGTGGGTGGGGATGGGAGTGGGGTTAGCCACTGTTTTGCTGTGAATCAAAAGCGATCCACCAGCCTTAAGTCTTGATCATTTATTGATTTGTATGATTAAAAGGACATTTGGAATTTTGAATAGCTTGATATGAGGACTGTTAGAGATCTGTCTATAATCATATATTGATGGACAGGTCAGTTTCTCTGATATAGTACTGTATTGGGAATACATGTCTTCTACATCAATGCCTCATACTTCATTCACAGTAGAGCCAAATCAATGTTACACATCAGGTGTAACAATTCTGCAAGAGATAACCAACACAACCTTCAAAGTGCTACAAGTTTCCAAGTTCAGTCTCAGATCAAAAGTCTTGAAATTTTATGCCAGATGTAACTTTTATGTGTGGTGTATTGTTACAAGCCACTCTTTGATTTTTAGCTCATATTTGGTATGTATATAAATACCAAAAAGAGCTTATATGGTGAGCCGGTGGCGTCTGTATGTTTTTTAACAGTAAGTAGCTGTATCTTGAGGACATGATGGCAAAAAAGCATTGCAGATTAGAGAAATACAATTTGATATTGGCCAACTTGGAGATATATTCACAAATGAATTATTGTGTATTTTAAAAATCGTCGTTGAAGATCAAAACCAAATCAAAGTTCTGATGAAAATGTGCCATAGATTGGTATTTGAAGGTTGTTGAACAATTGTTAATCGGCAAGGTGGCTCGAAAATATTGAAAATTAAACTTCAAAAAATTGATTGTACAACATTATTGATCTATCATATTTCTATACGGATACATAGCACTACTAATAGACATGAATGGTATGTCAGATCAGTCTGAAGAATTCCATTATACTCTTTGTCAATATACACACATATCATTGTTACACAGCAGCCTTTATAAGTTGTATATTGGTAACATTGTCATACAGTATGTGGCAATATTACCACACTGACAATTCCATTGTTGTACCGGTATAGTATGTAGCAATATTGCTACACTCTAACAATTTCGCATTTTGACAACATAGTGAAGATAGTGAGATGTTGCCATCAAAGATTTCAAGACTACCAGTACATTCTATACATCCATAATTATTCTCCTCTACAGCCAATATTACAACCCAATACTTTTCTTTTTTCCCTTGCAGCTTGTTGGCAATTATGACGAGTCAAGGATTCAAGTGTGACAGATATTTATTCAAATCATTTTTTCATCATTTATATTCAGAGATTCAATCAACAGTTGGAATAACAGCAAAGCCTTGGTGACTGTGTACACCGAAATATCATCAGTCCTTCAAGATTTTGTTTTTTTACATCAGCGTCCCTTTAACCTGAATTAAAGAGTGGCAAAATGTAGCTGTTTTTTTTATCTGTGTACAACAAAAAGGCCAAAGATTACACTTGTGAAAGGGTGTTTTTCTAAAATTATTAAATTACTAAACTCAAACCAGTGCCTCCAATTTGGTATGTTAGCGTATTTTATGAGACACATTTTTATTCTGTTGCTCAGCTGTTAGCTGTGCACATTGTTTATCAGATTGCAGTAGATTGTGATGTCACCTCCATTGTGACATCTCAGTGTACATTGTGATGTCACAGTGTAAATTGTGATGTCACAGTCACAGTCTCCATTGTGATATTACAGTGTACATTGTGATGTCACAGCATAGGTAAGTTGACATTGTTTAAAGAGTCAGATATATGATCTGATTATGACATGAAGTTACAAAAAAGACGTTAAATGCGGAATTCACTTCTCAATAATTGCCTGATGACTGCAGCATTGAGATTCCGATAGACTCTTGTTTTAATATGTAAACATACAACGTAAATAGAGTTGTAAATTTGTAACGTAATGCCATTGTCAAGACTGTCTGCCCAGGGTTACTATACAACATTTCTGTATTTTATTAAATGTATAGTTTGCTTTACACTCATTGTTAAGTTTTCAGAGTTTAACTGGAAACATTTACTTGTAACAACAAGCCAAACTGTTTTCATTTTCGTTTTCTGGAGGTATTTCTAGGGAGTGTTTGGTCTAATTTGAAACTGATAGACTGTCACTAGAATGTGTTCACAGCAATGATCTGTGTTCTTAAGTTAGACAGACCCAAAAGTCTTTCAAATATTTCACAAAAGTAGGATACTGGTGTTTTGATACACAGATATCTAGTTCTTTGGTTGATAAACATAAATATTAAATATTCTTGGCAACTATTCTTCAGCTGTTTTACAGTGTCTAGAGCTGTCTTGCTGTGTCCAAAGCCAAAGCAAAGACTCTTAAACCACTCTGTACAAACTTAGTGCAAAGAAAATACATATCAGATAATTTGGTAAAAGATGGTACTGACTGATGACAAAATTCCTGTTCCCTTTTTGAAAAAAATTTGTCAAAGCTTCAAAGTGTACACACACCTCAAAATGGCTATTGCTGAAAGTTAGATACAAAAACATATGTGAAACATTCCGTGGAACTGCCACTACTTATATCAACCCTTTGCACCCTGACCCCCTGGTACTCTATGACGTCATCGGACATTTATGTCCGAGCTGGGTTCAAAGGGTTAACGGTGGCACCCACAATGCTTTGCACCTAGTGGTATTTCAATTGCTACGCACATTCCGCCTTGGTACAGCTACTCTTTACAGGTCATTACAGTCAGGCTATAGTTACCACTTCAGGCTATAGTCATCTCTAAATATTAAAATAATAGTTTTCATTTGCATGGAGTCTGTGCTGTATGGTAGCTTAGCTGTTGACTGTGTAATTTGCATACTTGATTTTGATACACCATAATGACATTGTAGTTCACAGTGTTTAGATGATAGAAGAACCACATTTAAAGCTAATCATCTGTGTGCACAGGGTACCATAGGGAAGCTAGCCATCTGGGAGATTCCATATGTGAATAAGACTTGCATGTTGAAATAGTAACACTCTGGTAAAGGCAAGAAAAATCTGCAATTTCGTCTCTGAAGACATTATTACTCTCCTGAGGACATCATAAATGATAATATTTATTTGTCAGGTCATGTAGAGTGATTTTAAAATTTGACATAGGCACCAATAATATTTTGAATAAAGGTCATAGATACGACTGGAACTTTCATGGTTAGTATGAGTGTAACATACACAACTTCAATTGAAATATCTAGATTGAGGTACCCCACAGAAACTTGTATGACTGTAACTCACAGACAGGTCTAACATGTTGCACCTCAGTAGCAATAGTAACAATATGTTCCCTATTACTGCCCTGCTATACTATCATACCTTGTATTATGTCTGATGGCTATTAACCAGACCGGTGAATTTTTGGCACAACGCAAAGCATGGAATTTTATTTTTTTACAAACCATTACATTTTTTCAAATGATTTTAAACCATTGACTGGCAAGACACTGCCCATATTAAATGGGGTAGAATCAAATACAAAATTTCATTTCAAACAAATTTTACAGTATTCACTGTACAAGGAAAGTGATCACTGATTAAGCAATGATTATTAGGTTTTAAAAATCCAGACAAGTAGACTTTGTGATCCTGTCGACCAGTTCTGAAACTCTGTCTGGCTATTTCATCTATCTGTGATATTTTATCTTTGCATTTCATTTTGTTTCATTTTCCATTTCAATAATAAGTTTATCATGAGTAAACAATTTCAAATTTGAAATGTAGCAACAGAAAGTTAATCAGCAGCAGTTACGGTGGTCAGATAGTAGCTTATCCCAAGATGTTTGGTTTTGGCAGAAATTTCTCTGACATGCTAGGTAATAAGGCCAATAACAGCAAATGGTGACAAATTTCCCAAATGTGACTGGAATGTCAGTCATTGTTCTGTATTCCCAGTAAATTAAAAATCTATGTTAACTCTTTTCCTGCCAAGTTCATATTGCACCATCAGGTCAAGTTGGTTTAAACTAATGAAGCAAAATATGTCCCATATGGTGCAATTTAACAAAGATTTGAAGATTTGAAAGTCCCTGAAGACAGAATACTATAAACATGATTTTTACAGACTAAAGCTCCTTTAACACACTTTTGAAGCCAAGTGGATGAAAATACATATGGTTTTGGCTCAATACCACTTTTTACTGACTTGGCAGATGGGGAAGTGATACTGTCTGGCAGGTAAAGGGTTAATGGCTTTTGAGGTAATAGGTGACAATTTTTAGTTGTCTTGTCACTGTCAGACATTGTTGATAGATATTAATGTCCATGTTCAAATATAGTACCAATAGAATAGAAGACAGTGACGTGAAGACATGCAGTGTGGGTGCCGTCATTTTGGAATGGAGTGAAACAGTTGGATACCTTACAGTCTATGAGTACAACAGACACTTATGGAAAATGTTTCCGTCTCCAAAAGTCATCCTGTGTTTTGCAATAAATATTTGTAAACAGTAGGGTGTAGTTAAATTTCTTTTCCCTTGGACCTCAATTTTTTCAATAAAAATATTGATATTTTTGTCAGATATCTGGGTGAGACCTGTCATTTCATTTGTAACAAAAAGCTGTGTTAGGTCTTTTCTCAAGTACATGTACTTGTCCACAATAAAATTTCTTTCAAAATAATGTCAGAGATGATTTTTTTGAGTTATATACTAGTAGCTATGATGATTTCTGCCAAATTTAATCAGTAAAGTATGAAATCTCACAGCCTATCAACTTTCATGTCAACATTTCAAAAGTTTTGCCACGAATGACAAAACAAGGAGACATTATTTTGAATAAATATAGAATGTTCTGGGATGTGTCATAGTGTCTGTCTGTGTGTCTGTCGATCTGTATGTGCGTCCATGAATTCGTGGAAAGAAAGTTGAAAATGACATACATTGGTGTGAAAATGACAATTGTAGTATCGGTATGTTGGCTTTCTGATGAAAATCAGTTTGTCACAGTATTCATATTCATATTATCATAAAATTTTACATAAACTTAGAGTAATGTTCAAATTTAAACTTGAAGACATGCTAGCAGCAATTAAATTACATGTGAATACAAATTATTATATTATTATGACAATATTACAAGACAGACTCTTAGAAAGCTATTCCTGGTACAATATATCCAGACTGATTATCATCACAGAAGTAGCAAATTACAATTATTTATGTGAATAAATATATGAAAGACAGAAAACAAAATTGTCACCAACCTGGAATTACATGTACTCATCTGGTACTACTGACATTTTTATTGGAAAACCATCAATGCAGACAATATTTTACAACGTGTGCAAAAGTGATTATCTTGGTACCTATGGGTATAGTATACAGTAAAATGTCAGACACTATCAAAAATGAAATGCGGTTACAAACTGGTAATTGGAATATTGCATTTTAATCACACTGATAGTGATCTTCCTCGGTGCACAGGTGCATTGCCTCAGACATTTACAACTTCATCACAGTGATTTTCTGTCAAGCCTTACCTTATAGCGCCCTCAGTAGGTGAGATCTCAGTCTGACAGGCCAAGGGGGACAGTGTTGCATTGCTGTGTTCAGAGCATTTAACCAAACACTAGTGCTAGAGGCCCTCTTCAAGTTCATACCTACTAATATCTTACCTGAAATTACTGAATTCATGGCTTTTCAATTTCTGTGAATTGAAACAACTTTTTGCTTCAACCCATGCAAAGATGAATTTTTTCCCCTTTTCATCTTTTTGCTTGTCCTATGGTCTCCTTCTTCATTTTTTTTTCAGATAATTCAAATGATGCATCAGAAAGCCATTCTTGTGAGCCAGAGTTTTTTTCTGCTCCATGAACCTATGCAATAGTCAGTGAACAGCATAGTCAGTGAACAGTATAGTCAGTGAACAGTATAGTCAGTGAACAGTATAGTCAGTGAACAGTATAGTCAGTGAACAGTGTAGTCAGTGAACAGTATACATGAGTAGCAGTCGTTGTAGAGAGGCCTGTGATTTATGAAGATATAGAAAACAGTTTTTGTAACAGTAACATCCAGTTTGTAAAGTCTGTCATCTTGAAAAGAAATTTTCCATGTAATTGTACCGATGTACTAGAGAGATCTATAATTGTTACCAAAGATATCAACATATCAACACCATTGAGCATTTGTTGGACAGCAAACAGATTTATTACATGCCTCGTATATCGAACGTCGCGCGCTCCATAGGATTCAATGGTAACTCGTCGATGACGTCGCGGGCCGCATAGTCATCATTGGACTGAAAGTGAACCGGAACTATTTTCAACTTGACAACTTTTTTATGTAAAAATGTCGAAATTTCATGTTTTGCACAGGACATGCGGTTTTGGAAAATTTTGCAGAAAAAAAATTGATAAACCTCATAAGTAGTTTATATCATTGCGCCATTCGATGATGAAAATCACTCCATTATTAACAGATTTTCGTCTAAGATGGAAATAAAGCATTGGATTATGATTTGCCAATAAATCTAAATAATTTGAGTGAAAACTGTGTAAGAGAGGCATGTAATAAAAACATTATAGCCCAAACACAGGACCATGTACCCTCGGGGCAGGAGACCGTTTGCCCTCCTTACGTCGGGCAAATGGTCACCTGCCCTCGGGATCATAGTCCTATGTTTGGGCTATAATATATAATATGTAAATTTGTGGTACCTGAATACATTTAATGATGTATGTTGATTCAGAAACTTGGAGACAGAGAACAATTTCACAAAATGGATTTTAAAGTAATGGTTTGAAAATTGAAGGTTTTATGGCACTGCAGCAGAAAAAGTGGAGAATTTCTCAATTGTTGTTAGATCATTTAGGACCCCAGTTTGGCAGATGTTTGCTTCAATAGAACTGAAGTTACTGTCCTTCCAAAATACAAGTGTGTGTGTGTGTGTGTGTGTTACGATTGTGGCCCAACAAGTTTTATGTTGTAGGAATGATTTGGTATAGTAGTACGCACCTCAGAAGTGAAAGACTTAAACTTTTTCTCAAATTTTCCTCAAGGAATCTTTCAACCATACTCTTTCAAAATCAAGAATACAAGAATACAAGTCGAGTGTCTCCGCACAAATTTTGGCCCTTGACAAACAAATTACCCATGATATAACCTATATTTAAAATTCAAACTTGCCGCAAACTCTGCGTTCACTCTATGGAGAAAAATAAAATTTTCGATTTTTGAAAAACAAAGACTGTGAAAAGTTTTTATACACAAAGAGCTTTAATATGAACCCCTTCAAGTGGTTAATCAGAAAAGAATTGTAAAAGTTTGAGAGTCAGAATATCTGTGCCTGAGGTGTGTTCTACCTCACGTAGTCTCTACATTCTCTGTCCAAGAATTGTTGTAAAGATAATTAGCAACATAAGCCTGGTTTGAAGCATCATGGTCTTTGGAATAACATCGACTGTAATAATAAAGATTTCATGAGAAGCTTTGGACAAAATCACTATCTTTTCAAATTATTTTAGTTGTTTTTGTTTCATATCAGCAATATTTTTCTACTAACAGAAACATGCTTAATTGTCAATCGTCCAATTATTAAATTCACTGAAACATGCTAAATTGTCATGCAGCCAATTAAGGTAGTATGCACTTCTGAAATGAAGGACTTAAACTTTTGCTCAATGAATCTTTCAACCATTCTCTTTCAAAATCAAGATTAAAAATCGGGGGTCACCTTGCAAATTTTGGTACAAGAGAAACAAATTACCCAAAATTAATCAATATTTGAAATTAAAAATGGCCACCATCTCTGTGTTAACTCTATGCAGAAAAATAAAATTTTTGATTTTCTAAAAACTAAGATGGTAAAAAGTTTTCTTACACCAAGAGCTTTAAAATGAACCCCTGCAAGTAGTAGATGAGAAAAGAATTGTAAAACTTTGAGAGTCAAAGTATCTTTTCCTGAGGTGTGTTCTACCTTCAATCCACTGAAACATGCTAAATTGTCAGCCATCAGATATTAATCCTTCCTACTTGCAGATAAAAAAAATGCTTTCATGATATAATTTGAGGTAAATACAACAAATTAATCATAAGCATAGATGTATACGTCATGTTGATATGCAAGGTATGAGTAAAGCTCTGGTGATTGATAATTCAACAGGTTTCAGTGAGTAGAGCATCATGAAACAAAAGATTATTGAAATACTTTGAAAAGATAGTTTGTCCCTTTACTGTAATTGGGTGCAAACTTGTTCCTAGTCAAATAAGTAAATAAATAAATAAATAAATAAATGTCATGCTTGCATTTTGTTAATAAGCATTGTGTTGATGTTCAGAGTGGTAGATCACAGAAATGGTCACACATCTGAAGACCTCTCACATTCCCTCAGACAATTGTGCATGGGTATAAAACCAAGGACAGCTCTAACCACTCATACCTGTCATCTGTACACAGCCTCTTTTAATGATAAGTAAGAACAATAGCACTGAATATTCAGAGACAAAAAATACAAAACTTTATTTCCACTTGGTAGAACATCATATATTTGTGAAAAAAATAGAAAGCTAAAGACAACTTGACACCATGCTTCTAAATACCTGACAGCCAGGTACAGGATGTAGACAACTTGACACCATACTGCTAAATACATCAAAGTCAGGTACAGGGTGTAGACGACTATACACCATATTACTAAATACTTGAAAACCACAGATACATCTTGATGCCATACTACTAAACACCTTACAGTCAGGTACAGGGGTAAACAAAAAGATCCTCTTAACAATTTGATTGTTGATTGTACCTGTTTGAAACACCTGCTACATCTTGATGATATCTATAAATACAAACTTTTGTTTCTTCATCAATATCTCGTCTTAATATTTTCTATAAAATGCTGTACCGTGCAAAGATATAATGGCAGAGAAACAAGACTGACGGCATTTGTACTGCAAGGGAACTAGACGGACAGAATACATAGTCTGCAAGTCAAGGTTGTAATTGTGTACTTTTTACAATTTACCCAACTTAAAATACTTTTTGCTCTCACTCCAGTGACTCATGTACAGTACTACAATGCATGTTCACATACACGTTGTAAAAAATATAACAAAACTTCCAATGGTTGAACTAAGCTTTGCTTCTGGGATAGCAAACTTTGATACTGTGCTTCATAACACAGCAAATCTTTCCTCAGATTACCATCAGGATCTAAAATGAAATATAAATCACTAAATCTAGCCAGGTTGTCTGAGTTTTATCACGGCTGCAGAATTGCCAGCCATGTGCTAGCTGTTAAATACTGAAGGGGGCTGACGGTAAGCTATGCCCTACCTATCAAACACTGAATTGGCAAGGCTGCAGAATTGCCAGCCATGTGCTAGTTGTTAAACACTGAAGGGGGCTGACGGTAAGCTATGCCCTACCTATCAAACACTGAATTGGCAAGGCTGCAGAATTGCCAGCCATGTGCTAGTTGTTAAATACTGAAGGGGGCTGACGGTAAGCTATGCCCTACCTATCAAACACTGAATTGGCTAGTCCCCTGATGGAACAATATCCCATCATGCAACTGCCCAATTATATTACAATTATTGTCTTTGCCCTTAATTATTCCAAAGCTTCCTTGAAATTAGGATATAAATAACGTTTCTGCAGCAAACTAGATGAAATGGTTTCTCTGCAAACTTCTTGATATAAAATATCTATAACACATGATTGCATTTCCAATATGTATGACAATGAGAAAACTTT
Source organism: Ptychodera flava (assembly GCA_001465055.1). NCBI lineage: Eukaryota > Metazoa > Hemichordata > Enteropneusta > Ptychoderidae > Ptychodera > Ptychodera flava. Next base: position 1,898 of record LD358422.1, on the reverse strand, counting down.
CCTTGGAAAACTATGAGCAGAAATACCACACAAAGAAGATAATAGAACCTATACTTCTGTGCTACACAGCAGCACAGACTGCTAAGCTATGTTGGAAATACATGTACTACAAATTCAAAACTGAATATATGCAAAATGCCTATTCAAAATGTCAGTTTTCCAAGTCACAAACAGACATCAAAGAGACAAGAGTCATGAATAATGATGACAAGGAGAATTTTGAAACTTGAGAATAAGCTGAAACATGCAATATACTGAGAAATGTTTATGTACTTGATTTACAAATGTTGACAGTTAAAGAAAGGACACAATATCAAGATCAAACTTATAAAAATAAAGATCATGTACAATTAACTGTCTGATGTAGCTTTCCTTTTTTTAAGACGCTGTCTCCAATTACCATGAATCTCAGTAAAGTTAGGATTGTGTGCAGATATTCCACTGAAAACAAACAGAAGGATGAAACGGTTAAGATTGCATGAAATTATTGACAGAAAATATTGGAATTTTTATCAGATCATATATACAATAAATGTTACATACTGTATTTTCAATAATAATTAGTTACAAGGTGAAAGGTTTCATAAAATAAGGTATATTATAAGTGAAGCAGTACTGCTATCACATCTACATTTATTGTACTTCATTATCTGTCATTGATTTCAACTAATAGACATTAGTTACAGTTTCACATCCACTTGACAATGATCATTGGTAGTTGAAATCAGATTGATAACTCATCAAGCCATTCATTCTTACCTCATCAACTGTTCTTTTTTCCATTCTTCAATTTGTCTCTGTGCAATAACACCTTTATCTTCCTCTTCCGATGAGCTAGCTTCATCTTTTTCAACTTCTTCTTTGATTTGTTGCCATTTCTTCACTAACTGCGGCATCTTTTTACTTGTCAGACCTTTCTTGATCTGTAATCAAACCATTTGTCAACAACTCATGAATTCTAATACAACTAGGTACAGAACATTTGGCAGCAATACATTATGACATGGCTTGTCACAGACATCAATACAGGATTGACCTATTGACCAACATTGTTATGAAAACTACAAAAATCAGCTGTTTAGGGGGTCTTGGTAATTGACCATTGTTGTTCTAAGGTAGGATGTGCCTCTATAGTCTTAGACTTTTGTTCAAACTTTCCTCAAGGAATCTTTCAACCATTCTTTTTCAAAATCAAGAATACAAATCGGGGGCCACCATGCAAATTTTGCTACTAGAGGTATA